>CABFWO010006280.1:0-36569 GCA_902155825.1 Timema genevievae | reverse complement strand
TTCTGCAGTCATGTGTGGAGGTATAGCATACCGCGCGGGCGTGAGCCAGTAAGTTGCTACCTTACAATCTCGACGGAGGGTACAATAGATAGTGTTGAGTAAGATAATAACCTTGATCTGGAAAATACAATTGAAATTGTTCAGTCACTGAATGCATTGTTTCTCAACATATAAGTCACCCTACAAAATAATAAAGTATTGTCCTTTAAGAATATTCAATATTCAACCTGTCCCAATAGAATGATGAAGTTAAATTCAATTCACCATTAAATAAATTAATCAAATAGGCCTGTGTCTAAATTAAAGTTAAACCTAACCTTTATAGTGTGGTTTTATTAAAAATGTTGGAATACCCTATATAATGAAATTCAAGTTCAATATATAATTTTATATTTCGCTTTCGTAATTTATTTATTTTTAATTCAATTTAACTGTTGGGATCTACTTGATAGAAATTATATTTTAATAACTCCTTACATTCAGTTTATAAAGTTTGGAATAATTTCACTAATTTAGTCCAAACAATCAACGCAAAAACAAATTTTGACTACAGATATTTACACAATTTGATTGGATTTTTAGTGTCTGGTGGTAAAATCCCTTCTGAAGACTTAGAAAAATCAAAAAGAAAGTTGGCCCATTGGACTCTTAGTGTCTGGTGCTAAGATACCGTCTGAAGAACTAGAAAGGTTAGACAGAAGGTTGGCCCATTGGACTCTTAGTGTCTTGTGTTAAGATACCGTCTGAAGAACTAGGAAGGTTAGACAGAAAGTAGGCACATTGGACTCTTAGTGTCTGGTGTTAATATTCCGTCTGAAGAACTAGAAAGATTAGACAGAAGGTTGGCCCATTGGACTCTTAGTGTCTTGTGTTAAGATACCGTCTGAAGAACTAGAAAGGTTAGACAGAAAGTAGGCACATTGGACTCTTAGTGTCTGGTGTTAAGATACCGTCTGAAGAACTAGAAAGTTAGACAGAAAGTAGGCACATTGGACTCTTAGTGTCTGGTGTTAAGATATCGTTTGAAGAACTAGAAAGATTAGACAGAAGGTTGGCCCATTGGACTCTTAGTGTCTTGTGTTAAGATACCGTCTGAAGCCATAGAAAGGTTAGACAGTTAGTTGGATCATTGGACTCTTAGTATCTTGTGTTAAGATACCATCTGAAGAGCTAGAAAGGTTAGACAAAAGTGGGATCATTGGACTCTTAGTGTCTTGTGTTAAGATACCGTCTGAAGAGCTAGAAAGGTTAAACAGAAAGCCACCATTGGTGCAAATTCAAACAAAGTAAAGAACGCTAGGGATGTAATGGCCGGTAAAACTGCCAAACGAGATAATAAGGAAGAATTTTAAAGTTAATCCACCCGAATTTGCGTGGAAGGAGTGTGAGAAACCTTTTAGGCAAAAATCATCCTCAGTTAACCCGACCGGGATTTGAACCCTGGTCTCTCCACCACCCAAAAGCCAGTCTGTAAATAAAGTGATACCTTTAGACCATGCTGCCACCAAAGCGGGGGAATAGTTACTTATTCATTGATAATGTAGCTCAATTCACTAATAATACAGTTATAAATACAATTAATGCTTTATCAACACTTCTGCTTCCTCAGAAACATACCTTTAGTAGTATTTATGAATGTCCTCATATTTTAGCGCAAGGCCGCTTGGAATGTTATCCAAGTTGACTGCAAACAAGTAGTTTATATTTTCTAAAAGGTGTTCCTAATGTCCATTCGTTTAACTTCTGTTCCCCTAAAGTGTATAATCTAGCAGGACTGGCTGATATAGGATACGAATATCCTCTGCAGAACATCCCTTACCCTACAATACACGTTAAGTCAATTAAAATCTAGTTACAGGAATGTATTTAATTGGAAATCAGAAATAATTTAGAACGCTATGATTTTGAATATATTCTATGAAATGTTGGCAGCCTTATAGGAGTCTACGAATTTCAAATAATTACTTAAACTTATTTAAATAATTTGATTGAATTAACATACTGATTTGGCTGCACTCTAGTATACAAGTAGTAAGTTAAGAATATTCCATCCTGCTGCCCTCTACCAGAAGTGTGACAAAGCGTTTACGTTAAACGTTCCTTCTGTTAAACCTCAAGTCGGCCATTTGTGGATATGATTCAGGTTTTCTCTTAAAGGTGTATCTTTCAAAATTGTCTGAATGGATACCATTCCGAGTGGATACAATTCCAGTTTTTGTGGATATAATTTATGTGGATACAATTCAGTATTTTCATAAAAGTAGTGTATTTCAATACTGTCGGAACGGATATAATTCCGAGTGAATACAATTCCAGTTTTTGGGGATATAATTAAGGTGGATACAATTCAGGATTTTTACACAAGCAGTTTATTACAAAACTGTCGGAATGGATACCATTCCGAGTGGATACAATTCAGTTCCCTAAGTATGGCTACCAGGAATGTTGAACTACACCCTGGAAAGAATATTGAGTTGAAAGGAGGGGAGTTGAATATCGTGGTGACATCGTTTTCGGAGCATGATGTGCCATCGACTACGGAGGAACACAAATAAAGGACTGGAAAGTACAAGATTGAAAGTGGAAACGTTGGAATAAGGGGCCCATGCTTGTACATGGTAGAATGACAGAAGAAATTTGAGAGAGAATTAAGGAATTGGAGTTAAGTTACTTCCAGTGGAAGAACTAGTAGCACCTGCAGAAAAAGAGAAGGAATTAGAGGGGGAAAAGCATGGAGCAGGGGTAGAAGAATAAAACAAACCGAATGGCCAGGTTGACCTTTTAGACACGGGCCAGATACATGGGAATTTCGAAGAGACCCTCCATCTTTCAAGGTTAGAGGAGCAACAAACTCTCCATTTGGCGATGAGTCATATGGTCACGACTGGTTATAATAAGAGAGGATCCCTAGTCTTCCCTACACTTGAAGTTTTAAATAGGATCCAGCTCAGATCGATGAACCTCCCGACAGATGCTAAACTACTACTGGAGAAGATGAAAAGGTATTTGAAAGGAGGAATGAGAAATTCAATGTTGAGGAAACTTACCAACACTTTGTGAAGCCAATGGTCGCATAGCGTTTAATTCGAAGGAGGTTTGGCCCAAATTCTATGTTTTTACGAATAATCCGTGATTAGACAATAAAAATTGTGCAGTTAAACGCTATGTGGAGTGCGACTGTTATGGACGAGAACAGGAATGTTGTAAAGGAACTTCAGGTGGATATTGTATGCTTTCAAGAGCCTTATAGTACAGTTGGTGGTAGGATTCAGCAAATATCAGCTACTGCACTAATTGTGACAGTAGGCAAATCACTGATAAGTGCAATAATTGTTTTTAATAATTATATTACGGTAACAAAGAATGATCAATATTGCAACGAAAAGGTTACTTGCGTTGAATTTAGATCGGGAATAGCCGAAATCATCCTAGTCAATATGTATTTCCAATTCAGAGAGGACATTGAACCGTACCTAGATCAGATGGAAGTGAGAGATGTCCCTTACAGGGGAAATCCAATAATATATCTTGCTGATGTGAACGCCAGTTCATGTTTGTTTCTCAGCGACACCCTATTAAGATCATATGGGAGAATAGGTGGAAATACAGCGTACATGAGGTGTGAAAAGTTGGAAGAGGTTATAGTTGCGAGACAATTGGACGTATTATATGAGCCCCTGAGAATACAAGTGGTGTAAGTCACTTTTTTCATATTTGTGTTAACAATGTAAGCATGTGAAGAATTATTCATTCTGTCAACTGGTAAAAGTGGTGTAGGTCATACTTTATATGTTTGCCGCTAGATTACACTACATATTTGAGCTTGTTAACACGCCAACGCGTTTGTTGACAGAACAAGTGGTGTAAGTCATTATGTTCTTTTGAATTTAGATGGTCTGGTTCAAATTTCTAAGTTATAATGACCACCCTTAGTGATTCTACGATCGAAAATGAATTAATAAATTCATCATCTGGCTCCGAGTATGATCCAGAAAGTAGGCCTAAATAAAAATATATTACTAGGCATTTTTTATTTTAGGCAGGATCATTGAACAATAAAAAATTCCAATTTAGTAGATAAGGCCAATTATTTCGCGCGAAAAAGTTAAATTTTTACGTTGCTTAAATCTTTAGTAGGGCTTAAATAAAATAAACTATTAGGCTTTGCTTATTACTAATGCTACTTACATTGTTTCATTATAACTGTTTGCTAACTGTAATTTTTATTTTAGACGAGAATAATGAACAATAACAAATTCCAATTCAGGGGATAGTGCAAACTATTTCATGTGAGAAAGTTGAATTTTGTGTTTTATGTTGCTTTTATTTTTTTTGGTTGTGTCTTTTAACACACTAGATTTTTACTTTTTGTCATTAGTTATTTTCAAAATCTTGTTTAGTATTTAGTGATAATAAATCTCTATTGAAGTTACAGTGCTACTATGAAAAATAACTTTGTTTAGTCTTTCAAAGTGATGGGAGTGACAATGGTCATGTAATGCGTGTCAAGTTAGGGAGATTTAAATATAACATAATTAGCGTTAAATTTAACGTAAATAAATTTTTTGATCTAGAATTAACAATTAAAAAACTACCTAACTTAGACAAACAGCTTTTGAGTTATTTAATTGCCTAATTCTAGAAATATTTCACAGCACAAATGGTCTAAGTCATCAAATAATACAAATAATTGTAAAAATAAATTCTTATCTAGATAAGTTTTTTATATTTTATATTTTTGATTAGTGCATAAGTTAAGTTGAACCTTTATATATGCATCTAATTATTTTGAAAAAGATCAGAAAAATCGGTGTATTTATATATGGATCTAACTTTACCTCCAATTATCTCAAAATGAGAAAAAATGACTTACACCACTTGTATTCTTAGGGGCTCATATCATTTAGGTGACCCACCGACTTATGTGGGAAGAGCTGGGGCCAGTTCAAATATAGATGTGACAATCTGTAACTAGGAGGCGATGGAGATTGTTAGGGACTGGAAATTACTGGGTGGGATGATCAGTAGTGACCACAATATGATCACCTTTGAGATAGGAAGAGAGATGACTGAAGACGGAGGGATAGGTTCAAGACTCAGATACATCAAATAGGCTAATTGGGATAAACTCAGAGAGGAACTTCTGTTGCCACTGGAGGTGGAAAAAGCAGGGAATATGAATGCTAGTACGAGAGGGTTAACGTGTTCGATGCATAGAACCATGAGGATTTCGATTCCGGTAATAAGAGAAACATTGAATGTTTGTAATAGACCTTGGGGAGAGAAACTTGAAAGACTAAGAGGAAGTATGAGGGTGGCGTACAGGTAGTAACAGAGATGCTCCAACCCTGATGGCCACGTTCTATTATTCACCATTTATAAGAACAAGAAGGAGGAATTTAACTACCCTGACATCCGTCAAGAGGGAGACCTTGGAGCTTTATGTATAGGAAGAATTAAGGAACAACGCTTGGGGAGTAACCTTTCAAGTAGCGACTGGGAAAATAAGGCCCCCAGAAAGGATTTATACGCTAAGGACGTCAAATGGAGGTATGACTTCTTGTTGGAAGGAATATGCAAAGCTGTTGATGATCAATAATCACTTTTGTTCTAAATGACGTATATCAACCAATACATACAAATAAATCTGGACACTTGAAGGACCCTTCCTTCGGTCAATATTATATCGTCTTCTTTCTGGATTTAAAGTGTCCAGAGCTATTAAAAGAAAGAACCATTCGGCAAGTAGAAACATTTTATTTTAATTTAGTATTAAAAAGGTTAAATAGATCTTTACAATTTTTTTAGATTGGTTAAAAGAAGATGGGAGATTATATTGTAAGGGTTTTTGAGACTGTTCTACTGGCTTGTGACGGAACACACAATATGTTTTAAATAGCACTTTATTTTAAGATGAAAATATTCTGATCCTAACAACATAGTTTCATCTAAATTATTTACTTTAAATAAGAATAATAAATATTTTAATTAGATAAAATAAAACACAACGGTAATAAGTATCTAGGAAACCACTATTATATTATTATAGAAATCATCTTGTTTCCTGGCAACAAATAATAATCATTGTTTGATTGTAAATAACGAAAGAGTTGGATTAATAAAGCTAAGACTTATTAGAAGTATAAACACCAATATAACACGAAATACTGTAATATAATATTATAAAAGACATTTCGAGAGCCTCACGTACGAAGCTAAAATTATAAAAATATATTAAGGAATATCACCAAAGATACAGTACCATTTAATCGAGGTATTCCATGATAAAAACATGTATTTTCTGTAGGAATCTCACACATGGGTATCTTTTTACTAAATATTACTACTTTATAATAAGGTTGAATAAGGTTAGACAGGTATTATTTTTTTGTAAATAGTAAAGAAGTTTTATTTAACTTTTCTTTTATATTCCGCACGGATTCCGTAACGTCTGAACAGCTACCAATTTCCGTACGGGTCAAACCGCGCGGTTGAATCCGCCCCGCCTGATCGTAGTTCTTTCCCGGTCAAAGTTTCCACACGTAAAAAAAACTTATCTCATTCAAGAGAGTGTCTGTATACTGAGCTAAGGATTTAGGGTTCGTGTCCTGTCATGACGAAATATTTAACATTTGTGAAATCTAGATTTACACTTTCACAGGGATAAATTAACGGTTTGGGCCTGGATGTTATGTCTATATTAAATTTAAGTTTGTTTATAAGTCGTCTGCTTATATACTGGGTTCCAGAAAGTGTACGTTAATCAAATCAAATAAATTAGAGAGAAAAAAAGGTGGTAAATCTCATGTCATTCAAAACAATGGGTCCCGTGGTGCAGGCACAGATGGTGGTGGTGCTCAAAATTAATAGAAACAACTAACCTATTTCAAAGTTTAAAATAGGTGGCCAGTAAATAAAGGGGAGTTTAAAAAAGTATAGTAGATAATCTAAATTTGGCTTGCTGGAATAAGTAATGCTTAAGATAACCAAATAAGTTTTAAATTTGTGATTTTGAAGTGGTAGTTAGATAAATGGAGAGCGGAGTCTAGAATTTTCAAAAACTGTGGATAAACTACTTCTCTGTGTGGTATTAAGCTGGAATTCGTCAAGAAGATATAGGGCCCAATCAAATTAACAACAAAGTCTGAACATTTTAAATTTCAAAACGAAATTATAGGAAATAGGGAGGAGGGGGTATGGGTCTACAATTCTCAGGTAGAAAATTTAGATTTATCAGTAATTTAGAAGGATTACTTCAAATAACCTCAAATCCATTTTAAATGTTATATCTAAGGAGTCTGATGATAGAGCGGGTTTCTAATTCTTACAACTAAAAGACTAAAGTACTTCTCAAAGTGTTAGATGATTTACACTAGTCAGGTGGGTATAGGGACTAAATAAAACAGTATCAAAATATGAATTCATAAATTTCAAAATTATGAAGCGGAAAATAGGGAGAGATGGTCCCCTAAAAATATTTCCATGACTATATAAATATAATTCTTGTAGAGTTAGAGACATGAAATATCGCCATGTAATTTAATAGAACTTCCCTGGATAGCTGAATGACGTCTGAATAAATGGAATTTCAAAATTGAAGCCCATGAAATGGAAGCACTTAAAATGTATACAACCAATATAGAACACTCTTTTCAATATGGTTAGTTTGAAATTGGTTAGGCAGGTAAAATACCATAAAAGATAACCAAATAAGTCTTAAAATTTCAAATTGGAACTGTGGGAGATAAGGAGATTGAGAGTAAATTGCCATCTTTCCAAAAGAAAATCTACTATTATTCATGAAAGAAAATTTAAATTTGTCAAGTTGACAAAATGACCACCCCACATAACCATTAAAATTGGAAAGTTTGGAATTCGAAAATTTACCGCTGGGAAATGGGAGGGGTTCCTAAAATTTCCTATACTACAAAAATACGATATGGCTGAAAACTAACTTTGTAAAGACAGAAAAAAAATGTTTAAAGTACTATAATAAATGAATTCACATACTAAAAAATCATAAAATGGTACATTAGATTTGAAAATATATAGCTCTAATCGCATGTCTAGGGGAGACAACACAATTAATATAAACCAATTCAGGTGACATAACTTGGTGACCATTATTCTCTTTGGAAAATCATGATATTTCATATTAATATGTTTCAGTAACATAGATTATTATTTAATTTATGCTCTTTGATGAAATGTGATTCTCTTTTTTCAAACATGTTTCTATGATCGTGTTTCAGTAAATTTTGCGTTGTCATTGGGGTGCGACGGCCGCCCTATGATTGCATACGTTTGTGCACTCATTTTGAGAGACTTTGTAATATATTTTTATTTCTAATATTTTTTATTTGTTAGTTGCCATAACTGGTTTGTGATTGTCATGGTTAACTCAGAATTGTACACGAAGGAATTTTCAAAATTATGACAGTTGGATATTCACCTATAAAGCAATACTGCTATAACTAAATACGTCAAAGCTTGATCTAGTACATTATGAAATACAGTAAAACCTTGGATTGCGAGCATAATTCGTTTCGTAAACGTGTTCGTAATACAAAGCACTCGTATATCAAAGCGAATTTCCCCCATAAGAAATAATGGAAACTCAGATGATTCGTTCCACAACCCAAAACTATTTAATCTGAAAATATATTAATACCTTTTTTATTTTCGTTATTTAAATGTAACTGTACTGTTATCAAAGTTATTTATTAAATTTAATGGTGGCTGGTGTGAGTTAGACGGGAGAGATGAGAGGAGGAGGTGTGTTATTGTTTAGGACGACTTCCACTGTCACTAACGGAATCACCGCTATATATTGGCTCACTCAAATATTTTTCTTTTTGTGCCACTATAACAAAGAACGGTCCCGGCACAGATTTATCTGATTGCCAAACCCTTCCTTCACCTCTGACAAGACGTGCATTAATCACAACTTGTGAATATGAGGAATGCCAGGTCTCCACCGTGGTTCGGATTCCACGTTAAGCTGTAGGTCCTCCATTTCATCTCACAATCACCCTACCATTACACATTAGCGNATAACAAAGAACCTATCCAATGACACTGCTCGGCAGACAAAGCGTAACCATAGTACTACTCGTATTGCAAGATATCGCTCGTTTATCAAGTTAAAATTTATTGAAAATTTTTGCTCGTCTTACAAAACACTCGCAGACCAAGTTACTGGCAATCCAAGGTTTTACTGTATGTCAATGTCCTAATTTTTTTGACACATTTTTTAGTCAAATTTTATGTAAAATCCTATTTCTGTATTACTATTGTATTGATTTTTTTATGATAGTGATCATAATTTTAGTTTCAAGCCTGTCTAAACTAGAAGAAAAATTTCACACAAAACACTTAAAAACTATAGCTGTGATTAAAACAATATTTGGGAATAGTTAAGATTATGTTTTCATATACTTTGTATTGTCAACCACTTAACTCACTTTACTCAATTCTATATTATTGTAATACAAAATAATTTTTTTTAGAAAATCGTCAAATATTATTTGTATAAAAATATTATTCTATTATAGTAAAATAATCTAATACAAAAGAGTTTCCAGTGTTAAAATTATTTTATTTATTTCTATTCGCCATTACTAAAATTAGGAGATATTTAATTTTTCATACAAACACGAGAAGGTGTTGGAAGAGAGTAAACGGACAAAACTTATCTTTTTTTGTGTTCTTGCACAAATTAGACGTGAACTTGTGATACTTTTTTTACTCGTGAGGGGCCAAATTCACGGTAACCCCTCACCCCTGCCCACTTTGAAAAATTCATGTTTTTATGTTCGCAATCCTATTTTATTCGTTGGTTCCAGTTTGTTTGGAAAAAATTTTCGTTTTTTTCGTTTCGATAAATCCACAAATTGAATGCTTACAATAAAGGGGTAAACTTTACGGTAGACCCCCCCCTTTAGGAAAATCTACATTATTATTGTTGCGATAGTTTGTTCCAGATTGTTCCGCAAAAAGTTTCGTTTGTTCCGCATTTGTTCTTGCACAAATGGGACGTGAACTTGTAAAATTTTGCTTAATCGTGAGGGGCCAACTTCATGGTAGTCCCCCACCTCACTTTTGAAAATTCATGTTTACATGATCACAATCTTCTTCGTTTGTTCCGTTTTCATAAACCTGCAAATTGATTGTTTACATTGGGGGNCCAACTTCACGGTAGTCCCCCACATCACTTTTGAAAATTCATGTTTACATAATCACAATCTTGTTCGTTTGTTCCGTTTTCATAAACCCTCAAATTAATTGTTTATATTGGGTTGGGGGGGGGGGGCAACTTCACGGTAGCCCTTCACTTTAGAAAATTGACATTTTTATAGTTGCGATCGTTTGTTTCATATTTTTAAATAACTTTTTTTTTGTTTGCTACGTTTTTATACAACCCCAAAATTAGTGATACGTTTACATTTGACGTCCATGAATTCACCCTTCAAACCCTTTATAAATATTTTTTTGATGATTATAATACTTTTTTTCGTTATTTCCAGTATGTTCCCTCAAAAAATACACTCATTTTATTTTGATAGGAGAACACATGAGATATGTATACATTGAGCGTGGATTGGCGGCTTTTTGACAACCTTATTCACCACATACACACATACACACATACAAGGTTTCAAAATCGATATTATAACTTTGCAAACTATAGTTCGTTCTTAGTTCATTTTAGATTATTTTTTCGCAAAGATTTTTATTTATTCCTCTTGTAAGGACTCAAAATTATTTTTTCTAGCAGTTGCTCTCTCACATTCTTTCAAAACTTAAACCATCATCATTTTTAGTATAATCATCACTATTAATTATTATTATTATCATTATTATTATTATTTTAATATTATCATTATTATTTATTATCATTATCATCATAATTTATTATTATTTTTACTATTTCTATTATCATAATTAATATCATTATTATCATCATTCTTATTAATGATTATAGTTATGATTATTATTACTATTATAATTATCATTAACATTTTTATCACATCATCATTATAATGATTTTAATTAATATTATTATTTTTTATTATTTCTTAATTATAATCATTATTATTATTTATAATGATTTATCATTTAATATTATAAGTTATTAATATTTTTATAATTTATAATTATTATTTATTATGATTAGTTATTATTATTTACTATGATTATTAATTACTATATAATAATATTATTTATTCATATAATATATTTTTATTATTATTATTATAATTAATATATTTATTATGATAAAATTTATCATTATCTATTATTATTACTATTATTTATTATTATATTTATTATTATTTATAATTATTAACATTATTATTCATTATTATTTAATATTATTTATTATAAAAATATTTTTTTATTCCCATTATTTAGATTTTATGTTTATTTTTTTATTATTATTATTATTATTTACTATTATTTATTATTATCATTATTAATTATTAAAATTATTTGTTATTATTTATAATTTATTATATTTTATGTTTATTATTTATTATCATTTATATTTATTATTTATTTACATAATATTTTTATTATTTATTTTAAACATTATTAATATTATTTATTACTTAATAATCGTTAACTATTATTATTTATTTATTATTTATATCATTATTTTAATTATTATATGTTATTATGTTTTATTTTATATTATTTTTATTATTAATATCAATATTATTTCATATTATTAATTATTATTTATTAATGCTATTTATTATTATTTTTCATTATTATTTATGATTATTACCTATTATTTTTTATTTTTTATTATTATTATTATTTACTAATAATTATTAATTATTATATCATATTATTATTTATAATTTATAATAATAATAATAATAATTATTATTATTATTATTATTATTATTATTATTATTATTATTATTATTATTATTATTATTAATCACAATTTGTGAATGTTTTAAATGCCATGTCTCCACCTTGGTTCGGATCCCACGTTAAACTGTGTGTCCTCCATTTCTTCTCACAATCACCATGACATTACACATTAGCGTAAGTACGTAAAACACGAACGGGTAGTAAGACGCGATCTAATAATAATAATAACTATAATAAAAATAATAATAATGGCGTTTATATATCTCATAAATCTTAGCTTAGTTAGTCAAACTCGTTCGCTTTTCACAATCAAGCAATGATTTGTATTTGTTGCTAGGAAACATGATGTATTTCAATATATTATAATTGTGGTTTCCTAAATACAGATTATTGTTGCGTTTTATTTTTATCTAGTTAAAATATTTATTTTTCATAAGTATGGTAAATAATTTAAATGAAACTAAGCTGTGCGTACTAGAATATTTTCACGTTTAAATAAATCGCTATTCAAAACTTAATGTTGTGTGTACCGTCACCAGCCAATAGAACAGTCCTATAAACTTTTACAATACAAGCCCTGTTCTTCTTTTAAAAATCTAAAAATTGTAAATATCAACTTAACCCTTTTAATACAAAATGAAAATAAAGTGTTCCTATTCTCTCGAATCGTCCTTTTTTTTAAAGCTCTTTACACTTTAAAGCCAGAAAGAATATGATATAATATCAAACGAGGAAATGTCCTTCAAGGTATTTTAAGTTTTATTTGTATGTATTGGTTGATATACGTTATTTAGAACAAAATGTATTATTGGGGAACAACAGCTATGCAGTGATCTTGAATAACTAAAGTTATAATTGACGTGAAAGTAGTATCTGTATTTGCTACTAGACTTGACCAGTTTTTGAGGTCAGGGAGTTTCACCCCTAGGTCACAGAGGGGAGGCGTGGTCATTATTTTCTCTCCTCAGAGTCAAGAATATTTCAGAAACTGCTAGATCTGTATATTTTTAAAATTATTCTCTTATACCTAAAGAGATAAAATTGTAATGGTGCTTTTTTGACCTCGAGACTACGATTATTAATTAGGTTTAATGTTTTTCAAAAAAAAGAGAGATTTTTCGATTCCGTCTCTATTGTATGTATCTTGGCCTAGAGCCGAAACCATTTTACCGAGGGTTGAAACTTGGTATTTAGGATAGTTAATAGGTTATCCATATGAGTGTTTAGAACGATCCATTCAACCCTGTAATAAAATGTATCGCTCTTGATAAAAAAATATTAAGGTTTAAAAAAAAGCTCAGCTGCACGAGAAATCTTATCTCAAGACTACTGGGTTTTAATACATTATTAAGAAGCCCTTTCTCTTTGATTGGCTGGTTGATGTAGTAATTTTACATGATAAAATAACAAAAAACTGTGGATAGTGCTTGCTGTAAAAATAAACACATAAGAAATGCACTTATACCTAAATTTTATATTTTTTGAAATGGGACAATTTTAATGGTTATTTTGAAATAAATTTAACAATTTATTTTATGTTATTTGTTTGTTAGTTTATGTTCTTTGAATTTTAGCCTTATCCAAACCTGCCTGTGGAGATCCGTTAATTTACATCTCTAAGGTAACATAATTTACTTAAAAACTTGAAACAATGTTAAATATTTGTGTTCGTAAATTTTATATTAACATGTATAAACTTAATTTTATTAACAATGTAATGATTACTATGCCACAATTTTAATTAAAATTAAATCATTTGATAAAAAACTCGAAACATTTCAAAAGAAAAATATGGGTATATTTAGGTTCATCCATGACAAAAATTATAGTACTGAAAGTCCAACATTTACTATTAATCAAATTAGACTTTCTTAATGTCTAAAACAAAATATCCTTGCTGCTCATAGTTCCATTTTGGTTTTTGTAAGCAAGCTTAAGATATAGCCACTATGTGGCTGATTAAAACTGTAGCAACAAAACAAAAAAAATTGGAAACCTCTCACCCATAGACATCCTGTTGTTGAGAATTCAATCACGTAAAAAAAAATCTTTATATTGAATGAAAGATATCAGGGCGTTGTTCTCACAACCTCTCAGTTAAAAATTGAGACCATAGTGGAAATGTTTTATCGTTCAAACTGTAACAATTTGTATCACTACGTTTATTTATTTTTTCTCTTCATTGAAAATTTCCATATCTCGGTATTAATAAAAAAATTTTAAAGAGACGCCAAAAATAAAACAAAAACTAATCATCTCTTCCAATTCTTAGGGAAAAAAAATAACTTTCCAATTACACTAAAGAGGTGATAAAATTGAAAACCAGGAATATTTTTAGAATAATGAAATTTAGATGAGAGATTGAGTAAACGGAAATGGTAAAGAGAAATGCTTTGATGAATCAACAAATATTTGGAGTTAAATAGGATATGACTGAAATTGTCTTGATTTAAAATTCCTTAAAAAACCGCTGTATCAATATTCAAGTAGTTCTTTAAATGACCGTCTAGCTAGGCTTCCATCAGTGCGCATTCTAGTTGCAAAATTAGGTAGCTATTGAAGGTTAGTCCAACTAATGTCCAAGATAAACGCTAGCAATTATTACTTATGACCATGGACTTGAAACTGTAGACGTAGAGGCAGTAGAGTAATCTGTGGATGACACTATTAAACAAGTACTCCGTGGAATTCAGATGAACGTTATTACAATAATAAACAGGTATGTTCTTTTTAAATTACCACACGCGATATTGTTCGATAATTCTTCCAGGCTTTGATGATTCACTTAGTGTTATTATGTCTTCTGTCATTAAAATAAATACCCAATCAAATTTTTCCGAGCACCAAAGGCAGTTTCATCCAAAATGAACAACAAATAGGTTAACTAATTTTATTTACTCAATAAAATAAAATATAAAATATATTAAAACACTTATATAAAAAATAGTCAAACTCTTACAACCCTAAAGTTAAAGGTAGCTTACAAAAGATTTTTTTGAAATCAACAATAAGGATTTTGATTAAAATGTGTATCCAGATATTTTTTAATATTACAAACAAATTGATGGAGCTAATTTTCCCGATAAAATGATTTAGAGGTTTGCTTACATAAGCAGATTTCAACAATATTGATAATAAATAATAAACACTTTGAAATAAGAAGTGAGTGTAAGAATATTAAAAAAACTCTTTTAAATAAAATAAATATTTATAAACCAATAATCTCCAAAGGGATAGGAAAATATTTATTTTTAAACGTGGATCTGGGATTTAAGGATATGATTGTTATGCTCTTTATTATAATGTGATTGTTTTAATATTATGTTTCTGCAAAAAATGTATATTAATTCATTTAAATGACCTTACCATTGTTTAGTAAATGTTTTTATTTTTAGGTAAAAGAGCGAGAAAGTCTCTATGGGAATCCTTGACTTTATTTTTACATCAAATTAAGAGAAAATATTTGTTTTAATCTAAAACTTCAATATTTGATCCAATAGCTTTTAAATTCCGACCTTTTCAATAAAAAATTTGCTAATGATTTTTTCCATAAAATAGAGAAAAATTATTCGTTTTACTCTAAAATATTGCATTGTGTATTTTGTACAGTCTTTGAACTTTTAAATAAATTCAGCTTATATAATAACATATGGGATGACATTTCACACCCTCATATAATTATTGCACAACACTATTTTGAATCAAAATCACTGAAAAAAAGATGGTGCCCATTTGTTAATATAGACCATATTTCCAATTTTTAACACATTAACTTATTTGATTGTATGAATTGATAATAAATTTAAACACTTTGTTCCTTGAAAATCTAACAATAATTTTTAGCTGCAACTAAAGAACACAGCTTAAACAATTTAGTTTCTATGGAAATCAAAAAAATTATTTTATTTCACATTACAGTTCTATTGCAAATTAATTTGATTTCGTGCTGTTTGTTTTGAATGCTGACTTAATTTAAATACTTCTTAATTTATTGTAGTGTTAAATACTGTTTAAAATATTGTTGCTTTTCAGAATGGCTGTTTGGATGTGTAGGTTTTCCGCAATGTTATCATGAGACCTTTTGAAGAGGATTGTAAAGGTTTCCCTTGGTTATTAATAGGTGTTAGTTGATACCCTGACAATTTTACATGTTTGGCAAATATGGATATGCATCTACTGTATTTATAATCACTAAAGTGTTCAGCATATCGAATTGAAAGTTTACTTCTGGTCTTGCCAATGTGTACATCCTTACATTCACATGTCATTTGTAGATACCACTTTTGGTATATTGATTTTTATAGTTGATATAATATGATGGAATTTGCGGAAAACCTACACATACAAACAGCTATTCTTCATACGTTATAATAAATTACTTGAAACTGTAGACGTAGAGGCAGTAGAGTAATCTGTGGATGACACTATTAAACAAGTACTCCGTGGAATTCAGATGAACGTTATTACAATAATAAACAGGTATGTTCTTTTTAAATTACCACACGCGATATTGTTCGATAATTCTTCCAGGCTTTGATGATTCACTTAGTGTTATTATGTCTTCTGTCATTAAAATAAATACCCAATCAAATTTTTCCGAGCACCAAAGGCAGTTTCATCCAAAATGAACAACAAATAGGTTAACTAATTTTATTTACTCAATAAAATAAAATATAAAATATATTAAAACACTTATATAAAAAATAGTCAAACTCTTACAACCCTAAAGTTAAAGGTAGCTTACAAAAGATTTTTTTGAAATCAACAATAAGGATTTTGATTAAAATGTGTATCCAGATATTTTTTAATATTACAAACAAATTGATGGAGCTAATTTTCCCGATAAAATGATTTAGAGGTTTGCTTACATAAGCAGATTTCAACAATATTGATAATAAATAATAAACACTTTGAAATAAGAAGTGAGTGTAAGAATATTAAAAAAACTCTTTTAAATAAAATAAATATTTATAAACCAATAATCTCCAAAGGGATAGGAAAATATTTATTTTTAAACGTGGATCTGGGATTTAAGGATATGATTGTTATGCTCTTTATTATAATGTGATTGTTTTAATATTATGTTTCTGCAAAAAATGTATATTAATTCATTTAAATGACCTTACCATTGTTTAGTAAATGTTTTTATTTTTAGGTAAAAGAGCGAGAAAGTCTCTATGGGAATCCTTGACTTTATTTTTACATCAAATTAAGAGAAAATATTTGTTTTAATCTAAAACTTCAATATTTGATCCAATAGCTTTTAAATTCCGACCTTTTCAATAAAAAATTTGCTAATGATTTTTTCCATAAAATAGAGAAAAATTATTCGTTTTACTCTAAAATATTGCATTGTGTATTTTGTACAGTCTTTGAACTTTTAAATAAATTCAGCTTATATAATAACATATGGGATGACATTTCACACCCTCATATAATTATTGCACAACACTATTTTGAATCAAAATCACTGAAAAAAAGATGGTGCCCATTTGTTAATATAGACCATATTTCCAATTTTTAACACATTAACTTATTTGATTGTATGAATTGATAATAAATTTAAACACTTTGTTCCTTGAAAATCTAACAATAATTTTTAGCTGCAACTAAAGAACACAGCTTAAACAATTTAGTTTCTATGGAAATCAAAAAAATTATTTTATTTCACATTACAGTTCTATTGCAAATTAATTTGATTTCGTGCTGTTTGTTTTGAATGCTGACTTAATTTAAATACTTCTTAATTTATTGTAGTGTTAAATACTGTTTAAAATATTGTTGCTTTTCAGAATGGCTGTTTGGATGTGTAGGTTTTCCGCAATGTTATCATGAGACCTTTTGAAGAGGATTGTAAAGGTTTCCCTTGGTTATTAATAGGTGTTAGTTGATACCCTGACAATTTTACATGTTTGGCAAATATGGATATGCATCTACTGTATTTATAATCACTAAAGTGTTCAGCATATCGAATTGAAAGTTTACTTCTGGTCTTGCCAATGTGTACATCCTTACATTCACATGTCATTTGTAGATACCACTTTTGGTATATTGATTTTTATAGTTGATATAATATGATGGAATTTGCGGAAAACCTACACATACAAACAGCTATTCTTCATACGTTATAATAAATAAAAATTTCACAAAACTTCCACCAGTATTTATTCAAACCAATCATCATCATAAATAAGGTAACTATAAACTTATTAATTTAAGTCATTATTTATTTAATATTTCATATACTATCTTTTAATTTCTCTTTACTATTTACATTTCTAATGTTTAGTTTTATTATACTTACAATATTGTATTTAAATATCCAAAAAATATTTCACAATTCATTGGTTTTCCTCAGACCTAGAGATAATGTAACTTAACACCGAAACATGACGTTATAAAAGACTAAAGATCAAATAATAAAAGAATAAGAAAGTAGATTTAACTTATTATTTCAGATAGGTTGAGTTATATATTTCTCAAATCGAAATCTTCAATTCCTCTCCAATCTCTAAAAATATGTACAATTTAATTTAGGGTTATACTATACTATACTATGCCACTGACCGATATTTCTACATTAATTCCCTCGCTATCACACAGCAGTATAATAATGTAAATATCACTACACTAATGCCCTTTTTCTCTAACGGCTGTAAACTGTTATTAATATCTGTTACATAATGTCCTCTTCCTCTAACGGCTGGTGACTGTTGTCAATATCACTACCTTAATGACCTCTTTTTCTAACAGCTGTAGCCAGTTATGAATAACACTACCCTAATGCTCTCTTCCTCCAACGGCTGTAGACTGTTGTCATAATCACTATCCTAATGGCATCTTCATGTAATGGGTGTAGACTGTTGTCAATAACAATTTATAACACCCTGTTCTTCTCTTTCCCTAAAGGCTGTATACTGTTGTTGATATCCCTATCCTAATGTCCTCTTCCTCTAATGGAGTAGATTATTGTCACTATCACTAACCCTATGCCCTACTCATAGTCTTAACTTCTATAATCCAACTCTTTCGTTCTTTACAATCAAGCAATGATTATTATTTGTTGCAAGGTAACAAGATGTATTTCTATATATTATAATAGTGTTTTCCCAGATACATATTACTGTTGTGTTTTATTTTATCAAGTTAAAATATTTATTTTTCATATGTAAAGTAGGTAAATAAAAGTAGGTAAAGGTAAATTCTTGAAAACATAACCTCTTGATTTGTGTAAAGGCCTGACGTGATAGAAAAAAATGAAAGTCATTTCTAAAATTAGCATTAAAAATAGATTTAAGAACACATACTTTCAAGAAATCATCTGAGATAAAATTAAAAAATGCAGACTAGTGTAATCGATTGCCACAACGACTATTCTCTTACCCTCCGATTTTCACATTCTTATAATTTTATCTATAATATTTTAATCATTTTTCCTATTTTAAATTAAAATTATTTATATATTTATAACCTAATCTAACAAAAGGAATTATATTTGTTGATAAACACAATTTTTAGTTTATATTTAATCTAATTTAATTAACTAGCTGGCCATAAGTAGCTCGAAATTTCATATATACCAATCCTAACTTGACATCCAACCTCCTTCAAATTAATTTTCAAATTATCTTCTCATCTGTTAACTTCAGGTTTCCCAACTAAAAGGCTGTGTACACAGTTAACATTCATAATCAAGCGGATATAATATTTGTATGTATAATTAAATGTTCCAAAGTTATCTCACGCCAAAACTACTTGTTTCGAAAATGAATATTTCATTTACAATTTAATCTAATCTGTACTAAAGCCGTTTAGGATTTTGTATTATCTGATCTTACTATATTGATAGTAGAAATGTAAATAAGGAAGCAAGGCTGGTAATATATAAGTAGAGGTTGTTTGGAAATAGATTAAGAAGCTTTTTTTTAGCACCACTTCATACTACCCGTTAGGTTTATACGCTTATATAATAATTAAGCTAATGGTTTTAGGGATAAAGAAAGTTGAATGTATAGGATGTGTACTCGTATTTGTGCGGAGGAATAATGTAAAACACTTTTGCAAAAATCACCCTCAGAATATCCGACAAAAATTTGAAACTCGATATTCCCATAATTGGCAGTCTAGTCTACTGCGAGAGTTGCGCGTTAGACCATAGGGCTACAGAAGCGGGTAAGAAGCTGATTAAACAACATTTAATGTACTTATTTTTCAATACGTCCTACTCTTTATCCGAGACACTGACATCAAATCGCCCTATGGGGGTAAGGATGAGGAATATAACAATTAAAGTAAATATACAGTACTGTACATGCTTGATTATCTTTCATAGAAATATTTTCTGAAATATTACCCCAGCCCCCCAAGTAAGAAATAAAAAGGAGTGTGGCGCATAATATAATCAACCCTAGGGGCGCAAAAGTTTTTAAATCCTCCACTGGAAGTATTTAGGAAAAAATCACAAAGGAGGTCAAGGATAAGATGAAAGGTGAAATAGCAAAAAGTGTTCAAGTGTAAAAAGGATAATGAAAGGAATTAAAGGAGGAAGAATGGTGGAAGTTTAGAATAAAATAGAGGCATTTTACTAAACTGGCGCGTCCACAGGCTATAGTAACCGCTGCCATTAGCTATTATAGTTCCAACATTTGCTAATAGAGGGTGCTATGTGGTCATCAAAACAAGCCTTCAAGATGTTAATCTCAGTTTTCTAGACCGGAGCTGCCCATTTATTAAATAACTTATTTTTCCTTAAGAGGCTGAGTTTGACTCCATTCCAGACCCAATGCTTTACTGAAAAATTCCGGAAGCACCTGAGATCAAACCCAGTATGTCTGGATCTGTATATATCATGGTAGTGTTATTCAATTAACTGGTTCCTTGTGAGTATATTGATAGTGTTAAATTTGCTATTTTATATTTGATAAGCAAAAATCGGGATTTGATGATTTCAAATCATTACAATTTAGTATTTACCAAGTCCATTAAACTATTCAAACAGCACAGTATACTTAGAGCTATCTAGTGGACAATAATGAAAGCTGTGTTTCCACGGTTAATAAATTGATTTTTGATAGTTTTTTGTAAATCTCTATATCATGGGCATTCTTTGGAGACCATAGACTTGAAAAATACTTAGCTACACAAAGGAAATCACTTCTCAGACCGCGAAAAATACAGGCTTACCAAAAATATAAGCATTTCTACATATTTAAACCTCGCTACTTAGCAAGATATTATGTCATTAGTTATTTTACCGTTATTAATCTTATACCCTAAAGAAACAACATTTGGTGAGATCAGAATCATCTTTCAACTAACAATAATTTCTTACCATCCACCAGCATTTGGGCATATTTTATATGAAATGAGAAATACTTTAAAACGCTTCAAGATATCACATTTCTTAGATTTATTGAACAGTATCTATTCCATAAAAATTTAAATAAGCAACATTATAAGAAGAATGACTATGTTATTACAAGTTTATTAACTAACATTTTTGTAAATTTAACATTTGTACCCAATCATATATTAATTTTCTTTGAGTATCGATATTCTTATTCGTGTTGATACAATTTTAGTGCTATAATTAGGAAGACATGGCATGAGTAGGAATTTTGGAGCAGGTTATAATAACTATTAAATTATAACCTTCATTTCGTTTTTTTGTGTATTATCTTTTAACTTTATATTGCACAGTACCTACCACCATTTTCAAGGTACGAGAGAGTTGTATTTTGTGATTATTGATCCTTAAATTATGATAGCAATATTTCTTCGACACAGCTAGTGAGGTGAGTTGTTTTACATTCAACCGAACACCCAGTGTTCTCAAGAAAAAGTGTTGTGACACATTTGAGTTAGATGAGGGAAAGAGATTTATTTTAGTATATTCTCTTAAGTTGGATGTTTAGGAGTGGCGCCCATATTTTATGTGTGAGATTCAATAATGTGTTTTATCACAAGATAAGTGAGACATGTTTGATTGATACTTCTGGCAGGGCACGGTCTAGACGTTTCTTATCAGACACTTTTGAAAGAAATAATGGGTTGAAACAAGATATTACTCTACTCATTACTTTTTAATCTAGTTTTATTTTATGATATTAGGATAGTGCAAGAGAGTAGAAAAAGGTTTACATAAAACGGTACTATACATATATTAATTTAGAGATTACTGTCAATCGCATATCATTTGATAGAGTTAGTGAGTTTAAACATTTACCATAATTAGTGTTAGAAACATAACTCAATTTGGCATTGGAGAACATTGTTTTCCGTTGCTTAGGGACTTTTGAAAACAAGATTAAGTATTTCAGTGTTAAAATAAAAGTAGATTGTATTACATTTGAAGATTTGAGAGGAAATAATTTTAAATATTCTCTCTATTGTGATTTTCCTGTATTCAAATAAACTGTACTCATTTTCCCGTGTCAATTTGTTCATAACATCTCTCGACCGCGACAGGACTCAGTCGGTAAAATGATTGATATTAACAATTTGAACAGGAAACGTGGTGTATATCAGAGCTTTTACAAAAGCAACAACTTCACTAAAAGCGTTGCTGGAGAAGGAAGAAATTGATATAATCACGATCCAAGGAAATTATACGTTACTGAAAGTAAAGGTTAACTTCTTACACAGTTTGGATCAGGATATTTTCCAACACCTCATAGAGACAGAGGCAACAGAAGATGACCTGATTAATGAGGTAGAGGTAGTGGACAACTACAAGCATATGTTCCATGATTCTGTTGCTGTTCGGAAAAAAGAACATGAAAATTTGGCTCAGTCATCTCTAAGTACTATCCATAATTTAACGAGTAAATATAATTTTCCTAAGATTGAATTCAGAAAATTCAGTGGAAATTTAGGAGATTAGTTGGGGTTTTGGAACCAGTTTCAAAAGATTATAGAGGATCAGGAGTTAGATATACTGACTAATATTAATATCTTATCCAAGCAAATTTACCTAATTCCAAAGCCCTTGATATTGTTGACAGTTTCCTGACAACTGGATAAAACTATCTCAAAGCCATACAGAAAATTAAATCACGCTAGAGTAAATATACTTTATTGGTAGAGGTTTATACTAGAGAATTATTATCACTGTTTAATTGTAATAATGTTGACCATTACAACTAATAAGTTTTCTCATAATGTAAAATAAAGGATTTACAACTTCTGCTATAAAGTTATTACCAAGAACAACAATGATATACCAACAAACAAACAATTTAAAATACTGCTGCCAACCATAGTACATTAAAATTAGTAAACATTCCACACACTTTGAAAGAATACTTTCAATGAAACATAAAAATAATAAAGATAATTATTAACTAAAACAATTGAAATGAGTTAGCAACAGTTGGTTCAAAATAAAAAGGACATCACTATTACACACAAACAGAATACTATAAAACACAAGTCTGTACACATTTATGCCGAGTTTTCTTCCATTGGAAGCGGACATAGTTTTGTGATGGGTCTCTTCAGCGAGCCACCTGCGGTCCTGAGAGTGACCACACGAACGATACCATCTGTGCCAGGATATAATTTCAGTACTCGTCAAAGTTTTCAACTGAGCGGGGGGGAAATGTCCTCACAAATGAGAAAAAATGTTCCCACTCGAATGTTTTGGCCATGTGTTCTCCATTTCTTCTGTTGCTGGAGTTCGGCTAAGTATTCCTTGGACCACCTGGACCAAAATTGCTGATAAAGTTGTTGCACATGCTGCCAGAGTGATAGTCGATTACTTTGAAGCGATGTTAAGTTCGGATCTGGAGTGATCGTCAGTGAGTCTCCTATCAAATTATGAATGGGGATAAGAACAGAAAGGTCGGAAGGATCACTGGACAATGGTGTTAAAGGGCGGGAGTTTAGACACGCCTCTACTTGTGTTAAAATCGTGTATAACTCTTCATATGTAAGTGTGACATTTCCCAAAATTCTGTTAAGATGATATTTAACCAGCCTAATTCCTGATTCCCATAATCCAACGAAATGTGGCGTTCGTGGAGGTATAAAATGTCATTCAATGTTGTATTTGGCTAGAGTGGATGTCACTTCAGTTTGATGAACATCAGAAGTAAGTAGATTGCGATTAACTAAAACAATTGAAATGAGTTAGCAACAGTTGGTTCAAAATAAAAAGGACATCACTATTACACACAAACAGAATACTATAAAACACAAGTCTGTACACATTTATGCCGAGTTTTCTTCCATTGGAAGCGGACATAGTTTTGTGATGGGTCTCTTCAGCGAGCCACCTGCGGTCCTGAGAGTGACCACACGAACGATACCATCTGTGCCAGGATATAATTTCAGTACTCGTCAAAGTTTTCAACTGAGCGGGGGGGAAATGTCCTCACAAATGAGAAAAAATGTTCCCACTCGAATGTTTTGGCCATGTGTTCTCCATTTCTTCTGTTGCTGGAGTTCGGCTAAGTATTCCTTGGACCACCTGGACCAAAATTGCTGATAAAGTTGTTGCACATGCTGCCAGAGTGATAGTCGATTACTTTGAAGCGATGTTAAGTTCGGATCTGGAGTGATCGTCAGTGAGTCTCCTATCAAATTATGAATGGGGATAAGAACAGAAAGGTCGGAAGGATCACTGGACAATGGTGTTAAAGGGCGGGAGTTTAGACACGCCTCTACTTGTGTTAAAATCGTGTATAACTCTTCATATGTAAGTGTGACATTTCCCAAAATTCTGTTAAGATGATATTTAACCAGCCTAATTCCTGATTCCCATAATCCAACGAAATGTGGCGTTCGTGGAGGTATAAAATGTCATTCAATGTTGTATTTGGCTAGAGTGGATGTCACTTCAGTTTGATGAACATCAGAAGTAAGTAGATTGCGAAGTTCCAGAAGTTCATTGTTTGCTCTAACAAAATTGGTCGCATTGTCAGAATAAATATGAATACTTTTAACTGGCCGTGCCATGAATCTTCGCAAGACTGGTAAGAATGATTCCGTAGTTAGATCACTCGCTAATTCAAGGTGAATAGCCTTGGTAGCGAAGCATATGAAAAGAGCTATGTAATTCTTTATTTTCTTCACTCTTCTTTTGCTCTGTAGTATTTGTATTGGACCACCATAGTCAATTCCTGTATGCAGAAATGAACGAAAGGATTCTACTCTGCTCTTGGGAAGTTTTCCCATAATTTGTTGTATGGCTCTGAGCTTGGCCTTGAAACATTTAATATAATTGTGCACAATCTTTCTGCATAAGTTTCTTCCATTGAGTAGCCAATACACTTGTCTTAGGGCACTAAGCTTGTGTCCCAGAATGAAGTTGTTTCAAATGTTCGTTGCTGGCAATTAATTCTGTCAGTTTGTGTCCCTGAGGTAGCACAATTGGATGCTTCTGATATGGTGTGAGGTTGGATTTTTTAAACGTCCACCCACCATGATGATTCCATTGTTGTCTAGAAAAGTGTCTAGGGAATAAAGTTTGCTTCTTTGATTAACTTGATGGTGCTATCTTCGATCCAAATGTTCTTTCTGGAAGGTTTGTTGTTGCACCATTTTAATTATAGTTGTTATTGCTAACTTGGTTTCATTCAGTGGAAGAGATCTTTTACGACGTAATTCGTTAGTATGTCTGGTGCTGCAAATGAATCTTGAGCAGTATGAAACTATGTGTAAAAGTTTGTTAAGCGATGAGAATTTATCAATTAACGCAGAGTCTGGAACTATGCTGACAAGCACTAGCACCTTTTCATTTGGAACCTCCAGAGAGCCAATAGGTTTCATCCATACGCTAGAGTCCTGGATTAGCTAATCTGGACCATGCCACATTAAACTCGAATGAACTAATTGATCAGCTGACACACCTCTAGACACAAGGTCAGAAGGGTTTTCATGTGTTCTGACATGTCACCAATTTTCAATTTTAGTGATTTCTTGAATTTTGGCAACTCTGTTTGCCACGAATGTATTCCAATTTTATGACGGTGATGCCAACCATGCTAACAAAATAGTTGAATCAATCCAGTAGAAACATTTGGTGATGTTTTTGTTAAGGGCTACCAGGGTACGATGGAAAAGTTCCACTAATAGTAATGCTCCACATAATTCTAGTCTTGGCAACGATGCTTTTTTGAGTAGAGCTACATGGGACTTAGAGCAAATAAGGTTAACTGTACCGCAACCTCTTGAATCTGTGCTTCTTAAATACAAACATGCGCCATAAGCAGACTCTGTAGCATCTGAAAAAACGTGTATCTCCTATTCAACGGTTGTGTCACCTGCTAGGATTCTTCTGCTGATTTTCATTTTATCGAGATTTGTGAGCGATAAAAGTAATTGTTTTCACTTTAAGTGCAAATTGATTGGGACCGATTCATCCCAACTCAATTTTAGCTGCCACAATTTTTGGAGGATAATCTTGGCCTTTAGGATGACTGGTCTAATCAACCCCCAATGGATCAAAAATATGAGCTGTTACCCACAAAATTATTGGTTTTGTGACTCGAGTTGCTACGTTTTGCAACACTTTAACTGAGTAATGAAAAGTGTCACGCATATGATCCCATAGCAGACCCAAATTCTTGATTGTGCTATCTTGGTCAACTGGAAGAGTCAGATTGCTCTCTTTATCTTTAGGAGGAATGTTGGCCAACAGCTCTTCCTCATTATCACACCATTTCCTTAAATGAAATCCGCCACGTTGTAAAAGTGCTATCAGTTGATTTTGAAGGGTCATAGCTTCTTCAATGGTGTCCAGACATTTCATGAGGTCATCCACGTAGAAGTCCTTCACTACCACCTCTGATGCCATGGGATAGTGGTATTGTTCGTCTCTTGCCAACAGTTGCAAAGTTCGTGTTGCTAAGAATGATCAAAAGATGTTCAATATGTTACCGTCAGCAAGCGATACACTTGATGCGGCTTGCTAGGATTATATATCCAAATAATCTTCTGTAAATTCAATTGTGATGAATGCATTTTGATTTGGTGGTACATTTTTTCAATGTCTGCCGTTAGCACCGATTTGTGCGTTCTTAAGCGTGTGAAAATGGAAAATAGATCATCATGCACAGTTGGACCAACCATCAAAATATCATTCAACGATGATCCAGAACTAGTCTTTATTGATGTATCAAATAAGACGCGAAGCTTGGTCGTTGAGCTAGAGGTTTTAAAAACTGGGTGGTATAATATATAATATTCCAAACTTGATGGTTAAATAATGTTTTGCTCTTGCAATGGTTCCATGTGCCCAAGAAGTTCGTATTCACGCATGAATACAAAATATTGATCACGTACTTCAGGTTGCCTAGCCAGCCTTTTTTCTAGTTGATCAAATTTTTTTTGTAGCTAGCTCCCTTGAATCCACCAAGTTCTTTTAATTATCTTTAAATGGCATTTTAACATTGTATCTTCGTTCTGGTGTCCGAGATATGTTTTCTGAGAAGTATCTTTCGCTTTTCAAGTCATCGCCAGAGTAGTCGTGTGTAGAATTACATTTTTCAATCTCCCAAAACTTTTGAAGTTGTAAATCAATAATGTGTATAGAAACCAAATTACAAAATGTTGTTGGTGATGAACATTCGCGAATACCATCCTTGCCACAATTCAAACTAGATTTGTTTTCTTTAAGATGGGTAATTCGTTGGAAGGTTTAACTTGACCTACGCATATAAAATCCCAAAAGATCTCAACTTCAAGCAAAATATCTATTTTACATGGCACATAGAATTTAGGATCAGTTAAAGTAATTGTTGATGGAATTGTACAAGAAGAAACATCAACACGTGTGTTTGGAAGTTGTTCCGTAATTTTGGATAAAACAAGGAAATCTAGATTCGATTTGTAGGCATTAAATCTGGATTTGATGGATGTGTTGGCGTTATATGTAGCTTCATTTGTAGATGCATTTATACCCGTAACATGTGTAAAAACCTTGATTCGTTTTAAAACCCAATTGCTGACACATCGCCTCAGTTATGAAGTTTGACTGATATCCGGAGTCCAACAATGCTCTGCAAGTAATTGAAGTCCCATTAGCACCTACAACGACAATCAAAGCTGTGGAAAGAAACAACTCACTTGTTGTTTTTTTGTACTGCCTTAAGAATGAATTTCAGTCACTGATGATTGTGACTGCAATTTGGGGTCAATGCATTGATTAGTTTCATTGTAGAGAGATATTGAATTTCTATTTATTGTTGCATTTCTGGAAAGTGTAATAAAGTATTGTGTGATTTTTCAGACATTTTGCAAGAACCTGACTTGCATTGACCTAATCTATGACCTGGCTTGAGGCAATTCAGACATAAATTAAATTTTTTGACCTGTTTAAACCTATCTTCAATAGACATTTTTCAAGAACTGTTCACAATGAAACAATGTATGTTGAGCCTTGCATAAATTACATACAGCATACTGTGACAAAAACATGTGTTTCTAAATTGTTTAGAGCATGAACTCGCTTTAACAAACGGCTTATGTGTATTCATTGTTGTTTGTTGTTTTCTAATTTGAAGACGATTAGTTTAAATAGCTTCAAGTACCTGACACCTAAGCTCTAAAAATTGTGTAAGGTCTGACAATTTTGGTAGCTGATCTGATGATGCCACGCATTGCCATTCACGATACGTAGTCGTGTCTAGTTTGGAACCAAGTAAGTGAACCACTAATGTGTCCCAACTATCAGTGGGTTTATTTAATGCCTTGAGAGCTCTGATGTGTCTTATTGTACTATCTAAGATCTGTCTTAAAGAAGTAGGCGATTCTCTCTCCACCATTGGTAGGTCAAAAAGAGCCTTTAATGTTTCTCAATAATTATTTTCTTGTTTTCGAACCGTTCTTGTACTAAATTCCATGCTAATGTGTAGTTGTCCGATGAAAGTTCAAGGAATGGATAACATATGCGTCGTCGTCCTTCAAAGATGACAGAAGATAGTGAAATTTCTGTGTATCAGTTAGTGACTCATTATTGTGTATAATTGAATTAAACACTTCAAAAAATTGTAACCAATCTTTTTAACTTCCACTAAAAAAAAAGGCAAATTTATAGTTGGGAAATTGACCAACATATTTGTTTGTAACGTTGTTGTGGTAGTTGAACTTGTGTCATGGGAGTGTGTTTGAATATATCCTTCAACTGATGCATTAAATCAAAATACGTGTACTCAAAATTTTCACGTTCCTTTAAATATAAGTCACTGTCATCAATAAATTCTATTTGTGATTGCAGAGAATCGAATTCTGACCAACACTGATCTAATTTTGATAGTCGCAGTTTTAATTGAGTTAATGAACTTTGTTGAATATCAAATGTTTGAAAATACTTTTAAATCTTGTGTCTCTAGCTTTAACTTGTTCCCTTCTTGATACAAGGCTCTTTATATCTATGTCTGTGGCCATGTTGAGATAAAAAACCGTTTAAACACAAGCAAAACTACAATAATAGAGACATGCTATAATGAAAGGAAAGAGGAAGTTTGTTTAAATAGATACAGTAAGGGATTAAATTGAACTGGACTCACTTAATTGAAGAGACTCCTTTCTTGACAATACACATATATGAAGATCTAAGTGCCTTGTTTTCCATGCATTGAATAAAAACTGCGATATTTAGTCAAATATGACTTGTTATTTGAGCTGCGGTGAAACAAAAACTGACTCGCTATCTGAACCTGGAGGAACAAAATGTTTAATTGTAATAATGTTGACCATTACAACTAATAAGTTTTCTCATAATGTAAAATAAAAGATTTACAACTTCTGCAATACAGTTATAACCAAGAAGACAAACCAACAACAATGATATACCAACAAACAAACAATTGAAAAACTGCTGCCAACCATAGAGTATGAAAATTAGTAAACATTAATTAATAAATGCCATTAGCGTTTCTGATGTTTCTTCCCTGTATAATAAAATCAAAATTCACCTTAGTGCTTTGGAGAGTCTAAGGGTAAATTCAGCGATATATGATGCGATGTTGTTCCCTTGGATAGAATCATGTTTGACTACAGATATGTTAAGCGATTGGCAGAGGAATGGTGGAGGAAAAGAAAATGAGGCTGAAGAACGTCTCAAGAGTTTGATAAAGTTCCTGGAGAAATGAGGTATAAGGGAAGGAGAGGATCAAGTTTTCTGTCAAAACTACGCATAAAATTACAACCACCGATAATCCTGATAAGTGGAAAAGGGGCGAGCTAATTTAACCTGCTACAGAGGATGAGATTTTGAGACACTATTTACCTCATCGTGCTGTCATGAAGGAAACAGGTGCAACCACGCCCGTGCACCCTATATTTGAGTCCTCAGCAAATTAGTTTGGGACCTCTTCTCTAAATGATTGTTTGTATGATGATCCCAACCTAATTGAATTGATTATGGCTATCCTTCAAAGATTCAGGGAGAGGAAAATAGTAATTGTTGCAAACAATGTAAAAGCTTTTCTTCATATAAGTATCCACGAAGAAGATAGGAACTATCTTTGTTTTATGTGGTGGAATGAAGCTGAGCATATCTATGAGATCTTCAGACACACAAGAGTGGTATTCAGGTTAACTTGTAGGGACTTACTCTTGGTGGCAGTTTTGGAGTTGAAGAAATATTTACAAAACACTCATTTCAATCCTCTGATCACTAAGTGACTTGTACAGAGCTTCTATGTAAACAATATTATCACGAGCATTGATGGTGAATGGGAAGTAGATCAGTTTATCCAGCAATCTAGTGAGGTCTGATCTGAAGGCAAATTTAATTTGAGAGGTTGGTAATTCACGCAAGACGAGGGAAAATCTGCACCTCTCTCTTCTGTATTAGGAATGTTATGGAATTGGCCAGATGATACCATGATTCTGAATGTGGACTGGTTGAATAGGTGTGATGTAGGAGAAGTAACAAAAAGGAAAATCTTGTCTCTTGAGCAAAGAATCTTCGATCCTGTGGTAGTGACATGTACAATTACTATTTGTGCAAAACTGTTGATTCAGAGGACATGGAAGTCTCACATTGGATGGGATATAGTGGTATATGAAAAATCCGAAGCCGAGTTTTTCACCTGGGTAAAGGATCTGTTTCTACTGGCGGAAATAAAGATTCCTCAATGGTTTGAAGATATGATCGTGTATAAATTCATGTATTCTGTGACGCCAGTCAACATGCTTATGTAGCAGTTGTTTTCGTTAGATGTGAATCCAATAATCATCACACAAGTGTGCAGCTATGTGAAGCAAGATTACGCGTAGCCCCCCTCAAAATATAACTATCCCTATTTTAGAAATACCAGCAGCTACAATTGGTGTGAGGTTACTAAAAAGTGTACTGGAATATACTTGTTTGAAGGTTATTGAGGTTTTTTATGGTCAGAATTGTCTACAGTATTGGCTTAGATTTGTAGGAATGATAACTGGTCTGTTTTTATTTTTAAGAAATCGGGTGAATGAGATTAGGAACTTGACCGATCCCAGTCGTTGGCGACATATTCTAGGTTCAATGAACCCAGCTGATTTGCCATCACGTGGATGTTCTGTTTCTCAGCTGGTGGATTCCTGATGGTGGGAGGACCCTGCCTGGATACACGATTCACCAAACGGTTGGCCTCGAGCAGAACCTGTGTTTGACGAAAAGGCCATATCTGAGGATATTAAGAAAAATCCAGTGAATGAATTATTTTACTATAGTCGACGAAGCTTCGGCGTGGTATTCAAGATATTTTTCCAGTAATCTAAGAATAATTCATCTAATTGGGTGGATTCCTCGTTTATGGAAGAATTGTCTAAGACGAGAGAAGATTTCACAAGAAAACCTGGAAGCTAGTGAGCTAGAGAAGGCTGAAATTATAGTAATTAGCTTCGTTCAAAAAGAAAGTTTCCATGTACCTTCTGATGAACGATTATCCTCTCTAAATTATTTTGTGGAAGACGGTGTCCTCGATTTAAAACAAGACTATTCCATAGAGAAGATTTGAAGCTGTTCAGATTTCCTATGATTCTCCCAGCTCACCATGTTGTTGTTTCCCTTCTCATCATGGAAGAGCATGTGAAACAAAATCACATCGGAGTGCAACTTCTTCTTAATCACCTAAAGCTAAGTTTCTGGATTATTGGTGGAAGAATAAATGGTAGAAAAGTCAGAAGTCATTGTGTCAGATACCGGAGACATGAGGGAAAACATGCGGAGGTAGCTCAAGCTCCTTTACCTCTCAACAGCATAATGGAGGCATCTGTGTTTGAAGTAATTGGGGTTGATTTGGCGGGTCCTCTGTTTATGAGAGATGAATGTAAAATATGAATTGTAGTTTTCACTTGTGCTGTCTACCGCGCAATAATTCTGTAATTGATTACTTCTCTTTCTACTGAAGCTTTCATTCTAGTTTTACAGCATTTTGTAGCAATAAGAGGGCGTCATTCTGTTATTTACTCTGACAATGGCACCAACTTCACTGGTGCCTAGTGCTACATAGTAAGGAGTCTTCTGGGAAAGGTTAATAAGAGTAACAAAACAATTTTGAAGCGAATTTTAGGCAATTCTTCTCTAATTTTCCAAGACATGCTTAATCTTCTCTGCTGCCATTAACTCCAGGTCATTGACATACCTGGCAGAATATTGTGACAATTTAAGTCCTCTCACCCCGGCTTGTTTTCTACAAGAAATAAAGGAAATTGGAGTTCCAGAATGTGATGCCTTGGATGCTAAATGTCTGAACCGATGAAACCATCATACACTCAATATAAGAAATTAAATATAAAAGAGATTTCAGCAAGGGTACCTGGGACATTTGGCACTTAGTAAATGGAACAACAAGTCCTCTACTTTGTTCAATATTGGTGATATAGTCTTAGTTAGATCAGACAGTTCCAAAAGGATGGAATGGCTCCTGGGAAAATTTGGAGCTATTTCCATGATCCGATAGCATAACAAGGCTCGCAAGAGTCATGAATTCTAAAGGTATAATTCTGAGACCCATACAACGACTCTACCCAATAGAGGTTCCTGATGATAGATGTGTAACACTGAGGACCTCGTTCGAGGAGAAGAGAATATCTTCTTTATAAGATCCTTCTAGAAAGGAAGTACAGCCTCCAAAGACCACACGTTCTAGCAGAAGAGTCAACGTCCACTCAGGATATAACAATTAGTTGAAGATATCCAACGGTTGGAGGATGTTAGAAAGAGAACTAGAATTGGCATTGGAAAATATTGTTTTATGCTGCTTAGAGACTTTTGAAAACAAGATTAAGAATGTTACTGTTAAAATAGTAGATTGTATTACATTTGAAGGTTTGTGAGTAAATAGTTTTTTATGTTCTCTGTGTTTTGATTTAGCTGTGTTAAAATAAACTGTATTCATTTTTCGGTATCAATTGATCATAGCAACTAGCAAAAACAATATTATATTTGAAAGTTTGTAAAGTCGGGAAATGCCTGTTACTACTCAGCTAGTAAGTTGTTGATATCTCTCTTTCTTTAAGGGAATGTAAAACCATATATATATATATATATAACTACCGGTTGTCCTCTCTGGGTGTGGAACGTGGTATCTTACCTTAAATGACAAGAACAAATTTAGAATGTTTGAAAAAAGGTGCTTAGGAAAATATTTGGTCCAAAAAGGTATGAAACTACTAGATATTGTAAGAGGTTACATAATGATGAGTTACATACCGAGTATTCATCACAAGACAATGTTGGGATAGTCCAGTATTGTAGATTGCGGTGGGCAGACCTTTCTAGTTCCTAACGCCGTAGAATAATTAAGTTATCTGAAGACTTCACCCAGATGTAACGACGGTAGTGTAGTCAAATTATGGAGGAGACCATACACTCTTAGGTATAATAGTCCTACCTCATCATTAATATTATGTAAATTATTCAAAGTCTTCAATTATAGTCTAAATCAGTGGTTCTAAAACTTGTATGCTTCACGTACATCTTGGGAATATTTATATAACTGGCGTAACTTTTGTACAGATATAAAATATTTTAGTATAGTAATGGGTATAAATCTAACAAAATTATCAATAAAACAACAATGTCGTGCTTCATCATTTAGTTACTAGCAGTGTTATTAACTGTAAAATCTGGATGCTACTTGTACAGTAATTCCACCGCTATAAATATTAATATCCTAAATAGATACCCATTTGTGAGATTCCTACATAAAGATTTTTTTTTATCATGAAACACCTTGATTAGATATTAGATTATCTTGGGTGATGATATCCCTTAGTATCTTTTTATACTTTTAGCCTTGTATGTGAGGCTCCTGTAATGTAGTGGATAATGTTATATTACAGTATCGCGTGTAATATTAGCATTTATACTTATTATAAATCTTGGCTTTATTAATCAAACTTTTTCTTTATTTACAAACAAGTAATTATTAGTATTTGTTGCCAGGAAACATGATGTATTTCAATATATTATAATATTTGTTTCCTAGATACGTATTATTGTTATGTATTATTTAATCTAGTTAAACTATTTATTTTTCATACGTATAGTAAATTATTTAAATGAAACTATGTTGTGAGTACCAAAATATTTTCATGTTATATGCACCGTAATTTAAAATTTCATGTTGTGTGTCCTGTCATCAGCCAATAGAACAGTCTTCTAATCTTTTATAATATAAGGTCCCTTATTCTTTTAAAAAATCTAAAAATCAAAGTGGCCCTTTTAACACAAAATTGAAATAATTTGTTCTTCTTACTCGAATCGTTCTTTTTTTAAAGCTCTGGACAATTTAAATCCGGAAAGAAGATAATATGAGATAGGCAGTAGAAAGGTTTCTTCTAGGTTCTTCAACTTTATTTGTATGTATTGGTTGATATACGTTATTTAGAACAAAATTTATTATTGGGGAACAAGAAGTATGCAGTGATCTAGAATAGTTTAGGTTCGAACTAACGTATATATAGTATGTGTATTTGCTACTATATCTTACCAGTATTATTAAATGTATCTCATGCACGTTACACCCCTAGGTCACATAGGTGAGGCGCGGTCATTATTTTCTCTTCTCGTAGTCACGAATATTACAGAAACTGCGAGATCTGTGTAGTTTTTAAAGTATTATATAAATAAAGATATGACATTGTAATGATACTTTTTTGACCTCGAGATTACGATTAATCTTTTCGTTTTATATGCTTTCGAAATAAAAAAGGGGATTTTTCGATTCTGTCCTTCCTGTATGTAGCTTGGTCTAGAGCCGAAACCATTTTACCTAGGGTTTAAACCTGTTATCTAGGGTAGTTAAGAGGCTATTCGAAGAATTGTTTGGAATTATCCATCCAACCCCAAAGCTAGTGTTAGCTTACAAGAGATTTTTTTTCGAAAGTATTATAAAGATTTTGATAAAAATTTGTATCCAGACACTTTAAAATATTACTGTTATGACCAGTTACCGATTTTTTAGAGGATGGGATCAGATGCACATTTAAATAATACGACTGATGTTTACTATTCCATAACTAACTAGTTTAACAACATGGAATATAAAATATAATATTATTTACAAAAGATTCTTGATACATGGTATCTGGCTATGGCCCTAACGAACTCTAATGTATTCTTAGACCATGCAGAAGTCTTCAGTTCGACTACATCCTCTGTTGAAGTACCGGACACAAACGTCCTGCTAGACAGTCAGTTAGTCCCTGCATGAATTCAGGGCCATGAACCGGCCGTTCATCCTTAACTGGAACTTACATGATCAGTACAGAAGCCATTGTCTCAAGACTAGGAATGTAAATGTAAGCTAGGCGGCCGTCCTAAGTTGCAACTATCCCTAGTTTCTACCATGCACTTCTGTAGCTGCACATTCTTAATTGTAAGTATACACTCTGTTCAACATATTGCTGGACCCTAAAAATACCCCTCAATTTGTAAAAGATCTTTACGATCTTTTCATTAAAAACTACCCCTCTTAAGTGTGGTCTAGCTACTAACAAAAATAAATCTGTGTAGTTACAATACAATATACAATAAAAAAAGTCATTTGAAAATAAATGTTCATATATAGTGAAATTGAAGTTCTTAATTATCCACACTATGTCGTAATGCGAATGTCCACGTCACGGTTCGGCGCGGAGCGGTTGGTCTCGTACTCCCAATCAGCAATGATGAAATCTAGGAGTGAGCCTTCCCTCGACTCTCTCCGTCACCATCCTGGAACTCTTCCTTGCCGTTGTCCTCCAGACAGAAGTATACTCTTCTCGATGCTGTTGTCCCTGTTCCCTGGACACGCCCTGGTCCTCCTTCCTGTGTTGACCGGATCGATGTTGATGTTGCTCGTCACTGATATGATCACCAGTACTGATCCCCGTTCCATGTAGCCCTCTGTTGAGAATAGGGACACCACTTGGACTGTAGAGCTATCTGAAACTAAAGGCCCGTTAACACGGTATTAGTTGACTAATGCAAGCACACTAATTTGGCTGCGCGCGCACAACTTGCACTGTGTAAACAGACAAGCAAGCTACTAACAAACAAGTCCACTTGCAAGTGGAAAAGTTGGTCACCTTCCAACTTTACTAATGCAATTAGACAATTCAAAATGGCGGCAACTAAAAGATTATGAATATTTTGCAAGGAACGAGCTGTAGCATTTAGCTAAAAGAGTCAACATAAAAGTGATAAAACTTACCCCACCGTACTGCCGGCTGCATCAAATGGGAACACTAATAAACTGCGCGGCTGA
>CABFWO010006279.1:19574-36586 GCA_902155825.1 Timema genevievae | reverse complement strand
CATTGAACATACATACATATATATTTATGCACATTACACAGCTGCAGTTTCTACAACACATCTACGTTCTTTGGTGTGAGTTTATTTTTTTATCTTTGCATGTTGTTTGTGATATTAATTTTTGAGTTTAACTAAATGAATATTTAGCAAAACATACTCCGAAATTTGTGTCTTCCTTTAAATATATTATTTAGAAATAATTTATTAACTAAACAGGCTGCGTCCTCCAGCTTCTAAAGTGACGAGCCGCCACTGCAGAGAACATAAACATAAATGTGTGTTTTAACTTTTTTTTTGAAGCGTTGCAACTGTCGAATCTGGAATGCTACTCTAGAATCAAAGACGAAGGGAACGAATATTCGAAGTGAAGTCGAAGCTTCGCACACCCCTAGATCACATAATAAACTATGGTCATGTATTTTTATGAAAACTGTTACTAACGTTGTTGATCTGTTGTGTCTACAGTTAATTGAACTCTCGACCGATCCTGATCAAACTTTAGTCAAGTCCAACAACAATAGATCAATGAAATGTTTGTTTGAGACCATGTGTAAACAAACACGGCCACTGTTTAGTACTCCACATGTTGTCAACTTGATGCTCATCTGTGCACTGCAGTTTGGACTCTTCTCATGGTAACAATCTTCATTACACCTCACTGCGATGTTTAGTTCAATTACAATCAGAGTTGGAGCGAATCCACTATTTTACAAATATCAATCTTGATTTTGTCTTCGAACCTCCAATTTTAACCAGAATATTATATAAAATTATGACCATAAAAGGAAATAGGAATATTTAAAAATATATAGAATAGAAATAGTAACTAGATGTTAACCTTAATTATAACCTTCATACATTCAGTTAAGTGTTAAATTAAATGGTCTGGGGCCTGGTTGTTAAGTTTTTACTTTATCATGTTGGAGCTGAACCCACAATAAGCAGCATTAGAGCTCTAAAACAAACACTAATTCAAAGTTTTGAGGATTTAAATCCAATATTTTCTTGAATCCTCGAATTTTTAATATTATTAAGAATATCCTTGTTCAAAAATGTGTGATAGAGGTTATTTGATGAAACCGTAATCATTTAACTGATATCGTGGTAACTGGAGTTTACATAATGTTCCCCAGAGGGGTTTTTGAAATTATCGCTCTAACCTTAAAATTAAGTGTAATTTACTTAAGGGCGAAAAGAGAAAAGATTGACTTTCTCACGATTGGCTTGCAATAATTTTGAAAGGTTAAATTTATTATAATCGTAATAACATAAAATAAATCAATTGAATGGGGGGGCGTAAAATGGATAACATTCCAAACATGTTTGAAATTATTGATATAGCAATTTTGTAAATGGTTGTAAAATCTATTCAGGTAGTGATAAAAGGGGAATATTTTGGTCTCACTTAATTGCTATTGCTAGAAGCTGTGGAGTCACAATATGTTGCAACGCTATTTTCTCAGTCTCTTGCCTAGACAGGCCGGAGTCTTCCTCGGAAGTAGTACGTCTGGTACATGGCAAATAAAGCCAAATAGCTTCACTCTTTCATTGGAATATGCCAAGGTCTGTACTCATAAATGAGGTCAGAAGATACTTTTTCAGATAGGGAGCCACTTGAAAATCCATGTTAACACCAAAACAACAGTCATTAGACAGCCGCCTTTTGGTGTCCTAAAATAAGTTGTTCCTCGGCTACTTGAGGTCATATTTCAATATTTTTTGTTCTAAAGCGTTGGTTAGGAAGAAACATTTCTGCACTAATAAATGTATCTCTAAGCCTAAATAACTAAAAACATTTTTCAAAAATCTGACACTTACCCTTTTCTCACCAATCTCATGGAAAAATATATTTTTTACTGTGCACAATATCACTTTTTTACACATATAAAAAGAGCATTATTTCAGCTTTCCACTGATATCAATAGAGCCCTGTTTTAGTAAACAACTTCTTGGTAAATTGCAGGTCAATTTAATATAATAAATATTGATACTTAATATTTGGTAAACTTTATTATTACATTAAGATAGTAAATGTTTACAAAATGTAAGAAACAAGGAATGCTCATGCAAATTAACTGCTTCGCAACAGGTTATATGAATCTAGATCACGTCAGCTTCTCTCTTATCACCCAATTCATTCCTTGACCAAATTAATTATTTTCAAATAAAGTTTATCTAAAAAGTATTTTTGACACATGATATTTGAAAAAGAGTTCACAAACACAAGATGCTGGATCCAAAAATCAATATTTTGAAAATTGGGATTTAATTATGAAAATTTAATAATTATTGATTAAGCAAATAACTTTTATTGCATTTACTTCCGCTTTGTCAACCCCCAGTGCAGTTCGTTCGAAGTAGTATGTATGGAATCTTTACTTTTGAACAGGAGCAATGTGTGTGTCATTCAGAGCAGATTGTATAAAATAGCAGCAGTATTATGATGAATTAGTCTTGCCTTTTTACATGATTAGATTTAAGACAAACCTCTGATGATTCTATAGTTTGCCACCAAACTAGTCCAGCCACTAATCTCAAGAATCTGGCCAAGAATCTTCAGAAAGTCCTGATCAATATGATAAGCTACCAACTTGGATTCACCATAAAATTCAGGCCAGTTCCACTGGATGGATTTAGTCAAGGCCAATAGAGGAATGGCCACACATATGACAGGAACATGTGTTTTATTTAATAATGTTGTAATTTTTATTATTTGGTCCATTGCATGCTTCAGCATTAACGGCGATGTTGACATTTGTGAACAGTATTTCACCTTAAGCATTGTATCACGGGTGGTTGCTTGGGATAGTAATGGGGTAGTGACGCGTAAAAAAAGGAGCCTACTTAGTGGTTTCTAACTTCTGGTTAGCCTTCCTACTCAATCCTGGTCTCACCGCCAAGTGGTGTTGGTCAGGGGTATATGAGAGACAGGTGACTGGTCAGGACCAAAATCAATAAGCTTGGAAGAGGGTCTGACCAGTTGGCTGGGAGTGAGAGGGTTGGTGATGATGAACTAAGTCATCATCAGCACCCATGGGCTCAGTTAGGGAAGGTTACTACCAAAAGACGACCAAACTGATTACCTATAAGCAGAAGCCCCGCTACTCATTTGTTGGCTACAACGGATTTAGTAAGCCGAAGTCCAAAACAAAGTACTCGATAAAATAAAGTAAAATAGCGAATTTAAAAAATTGTTGACAAATATAAGTTATGAATAAGCCCTTTGAACGTTTGCACACTGACAGGAAGAGTGAAGGAGATTGTGTAAACGATACATGAGAGGAAGTTGGATGTCCTGGGCCCGAGAAAGACCAAGTGGGAGTTAAGGGAAGGCTACATTTTGCATTAAATGGGAAACTATGAAGGAAAGAGAAATTGAGTAGCCTTTGTAATGGGACAAAAGCTGCCATCGGAGGTTTTATAAACGAATAACAGGATAATATATAGTAATAATTGACTGAGGAAAAAATTTGGAGGTTATTCAAGTTTAGACTCCACAAGTGGGATGCCCAGCAGAAGAAAAGGACAAGTTTGAGGAAAATATAGAAGGCATATGGGAAACGAGTGGCAGGTAGTAATGGGAGATCTTAACCCAAAAGTAAGAACATAGATAGGGGAGTTTAAACAGGTATTAGGGAAAGAAGGACGGAGAGAGAGAAACGAGAAGGGTTGAAGGCTTTTAAAATTACGTGGAAGAAATCAAATTAAAGTGGCAAACAGTTGGTAGAAGAAGGAAAGAGAAATCCGTAAGATCACTAGATACATTAAGGATGGGGAGCAATTAATGTCAGTGATAGACTACTTTAGATAAATGAAGAAATATCAAGGTAGACTATAAACATCAAGGTAATACCAAATGTGCCATTAGATAGTAACCACAGGTTTCTGGTGGCACATGTAAAGAGATGGGAATGTAGGAGAAAGCTAGTAAAACAAGAAATAATAAAAAAGGGTGTAGAGACTAAAAATCGAAGAGGAAAGAGAGCTTTACCTAAGAAAGACAAGAAACTTGATGTCCAAGGCTGAGTTGCAAAGTGTAGAAGTGAAATGGGAAAGGTTTAATAACAGTTTGATGGGAGCTGTGGAAGAGATGTTGGAGGACAAGTGATAAGAGGAAGTAGAAGAAGACACCTTGATGTAACTACAGGATAAAGGAAGCAATGGAGGAGAAGAATAAAGCATTCATAAGTAGTATTAAGAATAGGAATAAGTAAACAATGGGAGAATATAGGGAGAAAAATAAAGCAGCAAAGTGAGTGTTAATGGAAATCCAGGAAGAATCAGATAAAAAATTGACAGAAATGCTTGAATGGGACTTGAAAGGAAGTAAGTATATCTAGGTAATAAACAGAAGGAGGATAAAAGACAAAAAAATTAAATGATGGATGGAGAAAGTTGAAGACAGGAGATGAAGGAAAGTAACTATGGATGAAATATTTTGAGCAAAATATTCAACCCGGAAGAGGAAAGAGAGGAGAGTAAAACAGAGGAGCAGGAAGAAATAGCAGAAGATTAGAAAAGAGGTCCCACATGGAAAGATGTGGAGAACGCATTAAAGAGAAGTAAACAAGGAAAAGCACTGGGTGTGGACGAACTAACTGTTTAAATAATAATAGCTGCAGGTGAAGCGGGTATACAATGTTTATACAGGGTGCTGAAAGTAATTTATAAGGATAACAAGTTACCGGAACTCTAAAAAAGGAGTTATAATACCTATTTTCAAGAAAGGAGACAGGAAGAGGTGTACAAATTATTGGGGGATAATGCTGATGTGCTACTGTACTAAAATATAATAGAAGATACAGGAAAAGAGAATAAAATATAATAATGGTGGAGATAGGAACAGCACAGATTTAGGGTACGGAGCTCTACAATATACTTTATCTTTTCCAGACGACAGCTGATAAAAAGAAGTTATGAATTTGGGAAATGATTGGTAGTGATATTTATGGATGTGGAAAAGGCATATGATAGCGTGTATAGAAATAAAGTTTGGAAAGTGATGGAAGAGGCTAAAGTGGAAAGAGGAGTTCTAATGAGAAGGAAAAGCATATATTAGGATAACAAGAGTTGTTTTAAGAAGGATATTGGGAGGATTGAGTGTTTCCGAATAAAAAACTGAGTGAAACAGGGGAGTGCCCTCTTACCAAAACTATTTGTAATGGTAATGGAAATGATCATGAATAAAGTGGCGGGAATACTTGGGGAGGAACGATTGAAAGACATGATGTTTGCTGATGACTTGATATTATGGATTTAGCATCAAGGCCATTCAACCAAAACGAAAGTAAACTATACACAAACAACATAATTAACACAGGCAAATATTCTTCTGTTAACACAAATGATCCAGGATTCAAACCTTATCTTCCTGTTCCAAATGCCCATCCATATGGTATAGGGAACAAAACATTATTTCAAGCAATCTTCTGCTCTACTAAATTCTACAACTATTAGATCACAGTGTTTTTAAAGAAACATATTTCCTTCTCCAGTGCTCCACGTAAACGCTGGAAAATTTCTACCTTACTCCTCCACCAAAAGTGCTGCATGGTTGATACCTACATCCACGCATGTCGACGGACGATACCATACAACCAATTTTAGTAGACTTCTGTGGAAGGGGATAGAGGCCCCTATCTGAGGATTCCAAGGCCCCTGGTTGTTCATAACCAGAGCTGTGTCAATGCTTTCTAATTGCAACATCACCAGGAAAAAACCACTACCACATAGATTGGGGAAAGGGGTGGGGATTACGACATTATTCAAAGTCGTGATCTATTCTTGTCTCGGCTTGTCTTGTCGAGCCACCAAACTGGCACCGATGTTGTGATGACGTTACCAGGAAAACCCATTACCACCTAGATGGTGAGGGAGAGGTTTGTGACACCAAAATAGATTCATGGGCTTGTGACAGGGTGTCAATGTTCACTTTACGCTAAACGGTCGTCATGAGAGATTCGTGCTACGTGTTCCCTCGCTAGTCAGCGATACCGATACGCCGTGGGAGGAGCATCTGACGCCGTGGACTACACGTTCCCCTACCAATAAATAAAATAAGCTCCCACATATATAAATAAATAAAATAAACTTCCACACCGTTAAACTCCAACGTCCGTCCCAATCCTACCCAGACATAAAAAACCAATGAGCACACATAAAAAGCTATGAGCACACATAAAAAAAGCAATGAGCATATATAAATAACCAATGGGGACTGGAACAAACAAGTTTGGACAGGAACCAGCATGTTTGGAACACATACAAACCCTGGAAAGGGGGGAGGGGAGGGGTTAGGGGAGATGTAAAAACCAACAGCCAATCAAAGAGCGAGGGGCGTGGTCACGTGACTAGCTCTAAGCCAATCAGCATCGTGTGACAGGTGGTCAACCACACTACTCTAACCTTATCGAAATAGTTATAGTTAGAGCCAGAACGACCATATTTATTTTTAAATAACCATACTTTGAAATAAATTTGTAACTGATGTCAGTCTCTCCTTCTTCAGAATGTTAACTCAAGCCACTGTAGGGCGTGTACATGAACAATTATCTTTCGAAGAAATCTTTTCTTGAATATTAATTACCTTTCGCTTCCCGCTCACCCCCCACCCCCACCCCATCCGCCACTGCTCCTCCAACACCTCTTTCCTCCGAAACTTCTTAAAGCCCTTGACAAAAAAATCTTTGGGGGTAGGTGGAGGCGCGTATTAAAAGTGTGTCTTGGGGTGCAACATTTTTTAATCCACCACTGTACTCACCTAACATAACAAATTACTCGTTGCTTAACCCAGCAATTAGAAATCTAATCAAATTTATATTGAAATAAACTCTTGCAGAACATAATACAAAATTATACTGTACAAGTATTGCCTTGATTTTACAATGTCAATGTGGACTCTCGATGGCCTAGATATTCTTTCTTCTAATTACAGTTGACTCTGTGACTGTGGTAATACTAAGTATCGTCTTGAGGTCAGTTCCCGACTATATTAGTTCGTGTGTTGGAAGAGAGGGTAGAGGGGTTTGTTACGAGTGCACTCCATGACGTCATTGGCAACCAATTACGTAGTAACAGTGGATCTTCATGTTGGCAGACGTGATAAGCCGCACGTAGACCATTGGCATGTGGCTTGCCACGATTCTCTAGTAAGGCACCAAATGATTCATCCACATCCATTGATCTGAGACTTGTCCCCGCACGTGCGCTTGAAGTGCAGTGCTCAACGGCACAATGAAGATTTCAAACCAGTAGAACAAACTATTAGTAAATTATATTGATATATAATTTACTCAAAATGAACATATTGAATGCATCCCTGAAAAAGGCAGGGCTATGGTTATCAATATAATTAATGGAGAGTAATAAGGGGCTGTATTGTGTCATCATTTGTAGCAACTACAAAGTTGAACCTTTGTATGCTACACAGTGACTGTATGAGATAGTAAAGAAAGCAAGAATGATATGGTATAGGCATGTAATGAGGATGCAGAAATAGAGGATTTCAAACAAAATTATTAAAATGAAGTATGTAGAAAAAATACCGCAAGGGAGGTCAAGAAAGAAATGGGCAGAGCAGATATCAGAAAGTGTGGAAGGAAGAGGAGAAGAATGGAAGCAATTAGAGGGGTAAGAATGGTGGAAGCATAGAGGAGGATGGAGGCATTTTCTAAATTGACACAGCCACAGGCTGGAAACCGTTTATAGTTATGATTATGATAGTGATGGTTGCTTGGAAGGCAATGTTATAATCTTTACAACACTATAGCAGTATGAAACCTCTGGCACTTTCCTGTTACTTAGATCAACACATGAAATGCTTGTTACAACATTATGAGGCTCACCAACTTCTCCTTTGGAGGGAATTTTTAAAATAGAAATTGCTATTCTGTTGAAATATGATTATAAAGCTGTGCCACAGTAGCTGTGATCAATGTTATTGTACGCACCAATCACAAAAATACCATGTAGCAGATTTAGGGGGCATAGGAAACCGTCTTCTTGAACTCTCTGGATTTCCAAGCTAACAAGACTTGCTGTTATCTCTGTAATTCTTTTTGTTGGTATGGAGAGGCCTGTTACGTGCATGCTTTCAATTTGGTATTATTTCGTGTTTTTATAAATAGAGACACGCCCATGTAATGTATATTAGAATTGAGGGCTCATGACATTTCTTATGGAGAATAATGTTGGATTTTGGAGAATTTTTACTGTGATTGAAAAATATTAATTTGCTTATAGTCAAAGCAAGTTTAATTTTTCTAGTGGCGTTCTCTGCTGAAGCGTAGCCATGAAATAAAGAACACAATGGAGCCAAAAGGGCCGGAGGAATGTCTGAAGTTTCTTTTTTTTTTATCACCGCATTTTACCACCTAATCGGGTTACACACATATATACTAGTTTTCAGCTTGTTGATCATTGTTCAGCTGACCAACAAAAGTGACTTTTGGCTCAATTATGACCTTTATAATTTGTTTAGTAAATATTTCACATGCAACAACACTATCATCAAGGTTTTCAGAATGAACATATTGAAAATATTAGCACCATCACGATAAAGGCAAGTTGAGGTTTGAGTTGTGGTAGGTGATCGATAATTCTCTTACGCTGATGGGTAGTTTGTGTATTTGAAATCAAAGCCAGTACTTTTCACTCCCAGACGATTTGATAAGTTGTTTGTACAAATGGTTTCTAAGTGAGACAATTGAATACAGCCTCAGATTCAGAGGCCTTTATTTTCTCTCTTATGAAGCGTGTAACAAAAACCAATTCCATACTCTCTTAGATAAAGCTAACTTCTTCTTTTACCCCGCTTGATGTTGATGTTGTCAGACAATTTGTTAGATTTGTGTTGCACTTCTAGTGCTTCTTTAGCAACAAATTTCCGCCTTAGAGTAATGCCTTAAGGTTTGTGGTTTTGGTAACATCAGCAAATCTCTTAATTTTATCGTCTCCTAGAAAAGTGAACCATCCTTACAAAACTAAACCACAATAGAAGGTCCAAATAAATACAAGGAGGCAGAAAAAGGGGCAACAGGAGTGAGCAGCTAGAATTCTTGATTTGAATGCCTGAGAATCAACATACGAAACTCAGAACACGCAACTCACACCAGTGGCGGGAATGATATGTTGACGGTCGTCCTCAAAGAAAACTATGTACCCACAATGAAAGAGGTAAGGAAAACACACATATAAACTAAGGGTACTATTTATATTCCAAACATTAAAGAAAACTTGAAGTCTTTTGTTGATATTTATTGATAAATAGCATAAGTAAATATATTAGTATAGATATATAGATATTTTGAATAATATATAACAATATTGAAAATTTACAACGATAGCCGAGTTGGAAAACGAATAGAGTTCTATAAGATTAAGGATAATTGATGCTAATAACAAATATGCAGATTTAAACTCGAAATAATCATATCGTATAAGAACAATAGTATTAAATCTTCCCTTTACGCATGGAACCAACTATAAAGGTTACGTAACCCTCGTAAAAAATGTCCATTATAAAGTCTATCTTCACAATTCACAAAGATAATTTCTTAAATCTACCTCAACTTTTCTAAGTCTTATATACATATTCCCATTATACACTAAATCCTAACTAAATTGCATAATCATAAGGTCAATGGACATTATAAAGAATAAATATTTAACTATAAGTGAAATTTGTTTTGTTATATTTATAAACGACAAGACCAACGTTTGTTAAAGAACTTAGACAACAAATACCAATATTAGCCCTCATCATATATTTTTGTCCGTCTCATAATTAGATCAAAAGCTATTTCTTCAAAACTAATCGATACCCATAAAAATAAATAAAGTATCGATATCTATCAATTAATCGACCCAAAGTCCAACATCTATCTAAGATCTTTATCTCCTCAAAACTAATCGATACCCATAAAAATAAATAAAGTATCGATTTCCATATATTAATCGACTCAAAGTTTGATATCGATCTAGGATCTACATGCATCATAAATTCCCTATTGCTGAATTAATAATATATTGCCGAAAAAGAATTTTGAAAAAGTTTAAAGTATAAGGTAAAAGTTTAATAATCATTTAAATAATACTAAGTCGAAAAAGAATTTTGCTCTTATATTTTAACTATCTGAAGCCTTAGCTTCTTATTCTTCCATTCAATCTAAGTCCAAGAGTGCCGACAAGCAGCCCCGCCAGCACTATATACACAAAACCCAGAGAACATTGGAGAACAGGATACAAGGTGGGGGAAAACAAATGGATCACAAAGGATAGGAGTGGGCGTGACAACAGTAACTTCTACACTACACTCCAAACAACTGGAACCTTCTAGACTATAGTAGAACAACCTCTCTTCACAGTGTAAGCTCTTTTGGCCGTCTTTGGCTATGCGGCGCACTCTAGTGGGCGTGGTTCGAACCTTGAAGCCAGTGGCTAGTCTATCTCGTGGCACAATTAAGCTCGTTTGTGTTTTTCTTCTCTCCGACTCGTAGTCCAACACGCAGGGACGGTGAAATAGGGTAAGTTGTATATTTTCCTGACTCGACTTTCCTATGCTTGTATCAAAATGCTACAAAAGTAACCTTATATTTCATGTGAAACTTTTTAATTTGAATTGATGATATTGTGCACCTCTTTTTTTTTATCTATCTCGCTCTGATGGGGTCTGTGGACTGTCCTCAGGTGAAGTATTTGGCAAGGAGGATGAACCTTTGCGTTTCTTTGCTATGTCAGGTTTTGTTTTATTGAAGTTAAGTGGACACTTCTTATAACACTTCGCCTTGATTTTTCTAAATGTTCCCTCTATTCCTTTTTCTTCACTCAACTTGTGTATATTCAAACCATGGGGCACCAAACCAATATTCTTATTCTGTTACAAATTTTGAAAGGCTCTTGTAGCCAGTACTAACAAGTGGCTTAGCAGTGTGTAAGCTTGGTCAAATCAAGACTTCATAACTAGAGCTATGTATGATATATGCAGCATTTGTTCTAATCTACGACGCAAATACGTGGAGATTAAAAGATAACATAAACGACCCCAGTGGTCTCGCCTCAGGACCCGATGCTCATGTGTTCAACCCCAGCTGGAGTCAAGGGGTTGTTTTTGAACTATAAAATCCTGTAGCACAACTTCCTTAGAAGAGGAGGAAAATTCGTCGGTCCCATGTCGATTGTGGCATGTTAAAGAACCTTAAAAGGTATTTGAAAATACCTTCCCAGAAAAAATTGGTAGGCCCTTTCGCTCTCGCTCATAGAAATTATCGTGTGCTGATATAGGAAAGATTTAATATTATTGTTCTTTTATGATATGATTATTTCGAGTTTAAATCTACATATTTGTTTTAGCATCAATTATCCTAAATCTTATAGAACTCTATTCGTTTGCCAACTCGGCTATCATTGTAAATTTTCAATATTGTTATATATTATTCAAAATATCTATATATCTATACTAATATATTTACTCATGCTATTTATCAATAAATATCAACAAAAGACTTCAACTTTTCTTTAATGTTTGGAATATAAATAATACCCTGAGGTTATATGTGTTCTCCTTACCTCTTTCAGTGTGGGTACATATACTTTAATTTTCTTTGAGGACGACCGTCAATATAGCATTCCCGCAACTGGTGTCAGTTGCGTGTTCTGAGTTTCAAATGTTGATTCTCAGGCATTGAGAACAAGAACTCCAGCCGCTCACTCCTGTTGCCCCTTTTTCTGCCCCCTTGTATTTATTTGGACATCCTGTTGTGGTTTAGTTTTGTAAGGTTGGTTCAGCGTGAAGGTTTGATAAACAAGAGAGGGACAATAGAATGGGGCAATACATCTGTAGCCTATGGAACATTCGAGAAGGTCAGCCTCCACTCTTGACTGAGACCTTGTGAAGAAACATGCTTAATTCACGTCGGGAATATAAATTCACTTTTTTATTTTAAATAGCTATGTGTTATATCATATCACGTAATCCCATTATTCGGAGCAGTAATGACATTAAATAAATAATTCATTAGTATTTTATAAATGATTTCAATCTAATGATAAATCACACCCACATACATGCAAATGAGAAACAGTACATACAGTACCTAATCACGTCGTTTCCTTATGGGTTAGGCAAGAAACTGTGTATATAGCTCAAAAAACAAATACGTACTTAATTCATCCCCACTAACTTTTTCCAAACTTCCCTATCCTTGCATACTCCCTTCGCTTCAACAACATCTATAAACCGAGTCATACAACCTCTTTTATTCTTAGACCCCCATTAATGTTTATATTTTTCACATATTCGTCTACAATATTTAGCCACGTCTTACACGGCCTACCCCTACTTTTTGATCCACACACACTCTACCTTCATATATATGCTCCATCATTCGAGCCACACTCATCATCTTAACATGTCCAAACAAGCGTAAGACACTTCTTTCACATTGACCTAAGGGATTCCCTTCAAAACCAATTCCTTCAGCACCCATTCATTCATTACTGACTTTGTCCATACAAGTTTTTCCACATACATTTCTTAAATATCTCATTCCAACCACATTCACCTTGCTCTTGTGTTTCTGCTTACAAACCCACGCTTCTCATCCATTAAGCAAAGTTGACGTTAACACACCCAAACATGGTAGCATGTTTCATTAAAACCCCACCCGTAATTGTAGCACAATGTTTTGAGACATGTCGCTGGAGATGACACATAACAATTTCAGATATATACTTGATTTTGTTCATATGTTCATATACTTTTCACATTTTGTAGATGTTAGTTAACTCTTGTATTTAGTGTGCCGTTTAGACTCTAACTTGTTCTAACATTAAATTAAACCCTAATATCAAAGTTTCTATAATATTATGTCAATCTTGAGAATATTTTACTGTGTTAAGGGAGTGTGTGAATATTTATCTAACAAATAATAAAGCCTCGTTCCTGATTGGTGGATATGAGAGAAGATATCTCTCACTTTTAGTGCAGAATTCTGTTTGGGGCTCTATGCTTAGGAGCTCCTATTTCAAACTTCAAATAAGCAACACATGTGATCAGGTGTGATTTTATCAACATTAAAACACAAGTATATATGCTTATCAAAGATATATTTTTAGAGTGTAAATCAACAATTTTAAGCCAACTTGAAAAAGACATATAATTCAACTAAACTTTCTTCCTTAAAAATAAATATTTTCTCATTTGTATGTTTAATATTTAGTGTAATGGTATGAATGATAATAAATGTGACCCAAACAAGGACCTCAATACTTTTATCCATTCTCTTCTAGTGGTAATGGCCTAATCTTGTGGATGCCAGATTTGTTCAGTCAGTTGTATGTGGACTATGCCCTCCATCCTGTTGACCAGAGGACAATCTGTCAAGTAGTGGAGCATGGCCTCATAGCATCCAATCAAACATCAGACACAGGAGTGAATTGCACCAACACTGTGGACGCAGGAGTTTACCAGAACACTCTCATAATAGGAGGAGTGGGGATGATGGCATACATCATTAACGGCTACTTCATAGACACCGTAGGGAAGAGGAATATTCTTGGTAAGAAGACACATGGGGATGTTTGATTACAATATTTGGATAAAATTTCAATTTTGTATTAATTAATGGATTTTATTTGCAAATTTTGTTAGTTTTTAGAAAACTTTTCCGTCTATAAAACAATTTATTTGCCAAATCCTTCTGCATTTTAAAACATATACAATTCCGTTACTTTGCAAATTTATGTTCAGTCTTTGTTAGTAAGGCTTTAAATGAAAAAGATTAATCAACCTTCACACATAAATATTTTAGAGGTAGAATAAATTAATTTAGAAACTGTGCTACAAACGTAGGCTGCATATTATTTATGTTATTTCTTGCACAACTTTATAAACCTAATAATGTGCAGACTGTTGAACCAATATAATTTTATCCAATGACAAGTTCATTGTTAACACAGTTGTTGGCAGAAATGTGTGTTAAGAAAGCAACAATTCTTGTTTGTTGTTGCAGTGATCAACTTAGTAACATCAGGCACTGCTGGTATAGGCCTGTATTTTGCCCGCTCTGCAGGTCAAGTACTCACTTTAGCGTGTGTTTTCTTGGCCTTGTCATCCACGTGTATCAGTGTGGTCAGCACTGCTGCCATAGAACTCTTCCCGACACACTTGAGGTACTAATTCATTTTATTTTTTAAGATTATAGTTAAGAAAACAAAAGGGAGATAAAGGGAGGTGGTAAAGAATGATAGGACACTTAACTAAATGCCACGGGACAAAGTCCTATCATTCTTTGCCATTTTTCCTTTTCTCCCTTTTGTGTTTTTTGGTTTCCTATTTTAGGAAGTTGCGTTGCTCGTTTCACACTCTCTTTTGATGAGTTCCGAAAGAATGAAACCTAGGCCGGGGGATTTGGTGGTAACAATCGACTTTATTCAAGAGGCAGCCATTACCTCTTAGTCCAGTAGCAGCAGTGTAAAGTGTGAACTGTGTTCTTTTCATTGAAAAAGCCTAATTATTCGTTCCTTTCGTACCTTTGTCCAAATATAACGCAGTACCTCAAAAAACAAAAAGAGGTTTTCCTTAAAGAAATCTGTTTTTGCTAACTCAGAGCAACTATTCACATAATATAAGTTATCTACACGCTTTGGTGGCCACATGGTCTAAGGTGTCACTCTTAATTTATTATTTAGCACTGTGTTTTACTACCCATTCGGGTTATACGCTTAAGTACTAATCATGCTAATGGACAAGGAATTGGGAAGATTGAATCTAGAGGAAGTTAAGCCGCATTTTCATGGAGGGAGAGTGGAAAACCATTTAGAAAAACCACCCCAGTTCACCCGAGCGAGATTCGAATCTCGATCTCCCCATCCTCAACAGTCTAGCTCTACGTGAAGCTGGCGCGTTAGCTAACTACGCCACCAAGGAGGTCCACTCTCGTAATAAAATGGACTGCTGATGACGGGAAGATCGGGGTTTGAATTCCGTTCTGATGTACTGAGGCTGGTTTTTCCTAAATATTTTTCCCTTCTCCCTCAACGCAAATGCGGTTGTGCCAAATTTATGCACTACTCTTTGGTTCATTAATAAAAGCTTAACATTTATAACATGTTTAAGAAAGCAGTATTATTTCGAACACTTGCGACTATTTGATAACATAGTTCTTTATAATATAGCTAACTAGTTGTCCAAACAGTAAATATGGAACTAACTTACTAATTACAATTTTATCTAACTACGACCTTGCATACAAGAATGACTACTCCGGGCTTTCTAGTTTTAATAATATCATACAAAATTTGCTATCATGTGAAATCACCTCATTTTTAAGTAAATGATTTATTGACCATTTTTAATATTTTTCAGCATAAGTAAACCATCCATGAGTAGCTCAAAACAATATTTTGATTGGACTTTTATCTGACGTATCTTGGCTCAAGGCTCAATCTTTGCCACGGCAGACAGAAATGGGGCCTACAGCGGTTTTTAAAAAAAGGCCATAGTTTTCCTTCCATAAAAAATAGAAGGTTCTAGTTTTCTCTAACATCTCAAAAAATATATAGTAACGATAGAAAAATATTTTATAAACCATAACTCAAATGAACTTGAAATATGCACAATATTTTAGAATGAAATTGATATCCTGGGACGTGTCTGGACTACCGTCTAGACGTCTGCCTTTTAACCCCATCGAACACCTTGGGTGCTTTTGAAACTTGGAGAGTACTTCTGTCTTTTCATGTCATGACGGTTGTTGTACGTCAGTTCGTTTAAGAATAAAACCGTTTCACTTTTGCACCATTACTTTTGAATAACCCCGTATTTTGAGCCTCCGCTATGTAGGGAGTAGGGAGGCATGGATGAACATGTTCTAACAGGCCTGAATTGTGTAACCTGTCTTTCTTGTCTTGACATATTCAACCATTGCCAGATGTAGCCAGTCAGTTCAGTCTGCTGTCAACTTGAAGGAGAAAAGATTTGTTTTTTTGTGTTCACCATTTTTACCTTCTATCGACTCCTCGAAGAGAGAAGTAATATTATGACTGTAACACTCAAGATTTTGATAAATAACAACGTTTCATGATGACCTCCTGGAACCATTTTACAAATCAGGCTAAAACTTGATATCTAGCGTTTTCATGAGGAAGGAGATTTGGAATTTTTAATATATATTAAAAATTCCAAATCTCCTTCCTCATGAAAACGCTAGATATATATATATATATATATTTATGGGTGATTCTATGAATGAAGGAAAAATTAAGTCCCTTTCGATTAGTAATAATAAATGTTTATATTATTTCATTTAAACTTTATACCTAGTTGATTGAACATTAATGTTTATAATAAGCATGTGTTATTGACAATTTATAATCAATAACATTAATTGAAAAATTAAAAATTATCAGTTTTCTCAACTCCATGGTGTGTCCCAACTCCAACTTATTGGGAAACTTTTGTTTAAAATTATAGTAAACTTTGAAAGAAATCAATTATAAAAACGTGGAGGCACATCAATAGTAATAGCTTGATAATTACATAAATATTTTTTTTTTATTTTAAGACTATAAAAAATATATATTATCTTTATCCTCAAAATTTTATCTCAGCTCCATGGAATAAGTAGTAGTTCATTTTACGTCCAATAGAGTGAACTTAATGCAACAGTTGTGTGAGGAAAATGAAGATATTTCAGCCATTTTTTTTTGTCTTGTAACAGTGTAGTTGTTTGATTGGTTTTCATTGTGATTTTTGTTGAAAGAATAAGCATTGGCAGCATGAGTATGCTTTTTACTTCTCAACACCATGGTTTTAATTTTGTTTTAATTATATACATGTTTTAACTACTTTTAGTTGGGAAAGGTTACTTATAAAGTATTATAGATTTAGCTACATAACCAAACTGATCTTGCCAAAACTTGGTTCAAGAACCATGTTCAAACTAATATTTCTCAACTCCATGTACCTCAACTCCATGGCATGTTTGAAAAGTGAAAAACCATGGAGTTGAAAG
>CABFWO010006279.1:0-18663 GCA_902155825.1 Timema genevievae | reverse complement strand
TGTATTCCTAAAAATGTTACTGATGATGTTCAAGTGTTTCTTGAAAAAGATGAAAACAGTAGAATATGTTCTGGAAAAAAAGAAACCTTAACCAGAGGGAAAATAATGAAACAAAAACGATTGCTAAATGATTCCATGAAGAGTTTGTATTTAAGATTTTTGGAGACTCACAGCTACAAAGTTAGGTGTGCTTTCTTTTGCAAACTTGGTCCATTTTGGGTTATTCCTCCATTAGTCAACAACCGTGAGATATGTTTATGTATTCTTCATAAAAATACAAAACTTTTAATAAAAAAACTCAATTTTCTTGGTATTATTTTTACTAAGAACACACAGGATATTTTCAAAGAAATATGCTGCGAATGACACAGTGAAAAATGTTTGTTACGAAACTGTTCTTTATGCAAAAACAAAGAGATCGCTATTGCAGAATTTGATGGAGACAAAGAAGATATGTTTAAGAAATGGACATCAACAAGAGAAAACCACATCACTCAACAAAACAAAGAAATTGTCTGGCAAATAACAAAGAAAGTTGACATAAGATGTACACAGAAAGAAATGATTGACACTTTTCTAAACAATTTGCCTAAGTTTATCCACCATCACTTTAATATTGTTCACCAATATAAGAGCTTAGATGACTTGAAGGCAAATCTTATAAGTAATGAGATACTTATACATGTTGACTTTTCAGAAAGTTGGGTTTGTAAATATTCCGAAGAAGTACAATCTGTCCACCTTAGTGCATCTAAGCAGCAAGTCACCCTGCACACAGGTGTTATGTATACTTATGTGGTATTTCCAACACCATAAAAGTTGATTCATTTTGCAGTTTGTCATTAAACCATGGGCCAGCAGCAATTTGTGCACATCTTCATCCTGTCATTGAAAGTGTCAGCTCTCGGTTTACAAATATTAATACCATACATTTGTTATCAGACAGCCCAGCAACACAATACAGAAATAAGTCAATCTCTTATTTATTTGCAACACATCTGGCAAATTTTAAAATCAAATGTCAAACTTTGACTTGGAACTAGAGTGAAGCTGGCCACGGCAAAGGTGCCCCGGATGGAATTGGTGGTGTCATTGAAACGAACCGCGGACAGACTCAAGGTGAAGACATACCTACTTGTATAGCACTAGTTGACAAATTAAAAAAACAAAATTCCGGTGTCAATATATACACAATAAAAAATGAAAACATTGAAGTTGTTAAAGCTCTTCTGCCTGGGAAAGTTTTGCCATTCGTAGGCACCATGAAAGTACACCAAGTTAGCTGGAACAGTTTATCACCAAAAAGAGTCAACTATCGAACACTGAGCTGTTTCCACTGTACACCTGGCCTAAAGTGCAAACATTACAACCTGGGAGAGCTGGACTTTTCAAGTTTTAGAGCTTGCTTTGTCACAAGTTACTTCAGATGTAATAAAACTTATAATTTGAATTAAATGTACAAAATATACATTGTAATACTCTAATCATTAAAACACTTCATAGTAATTTCAAATAATACTTTTTGTATTTATTTATATTAATTCTGTGCCAGTATTCTCAACTCCATGTTTGTTATTTCAACTCCATGTAATGTGTAAAATCATAATTTAAATATTCTATGAGGATTTAAATTTTCAGCTCTGCTATTGTTTTCACATCAATTTACACTTTAAGATGTAATAGCTGTAATTTTTTCAAAAAATGTCAGTCATTTTTTTACATTCATTTCGAAACTCTATTATTTACCATTTCTGTAGAATGACCCATATATATATATACATATATATATATTTATATATATATATATATTAGAGGTACCGGTGTGTGTCTATATACACACACCGGTAACTCTAAAATTAAGGGTAGATTACTGAAGGGTAAGAAGGTAAAAGTCCATTTTCTCAAAATTCTCTCTAACTATATTGATTAAATTTTGTGTCTTGACATTGTTTAACTTTACAAAAAAAATGGCAATTTTCATTTTCCCATGAAAGTGAATTTGAGTGTAGTCTACATAAGCAGAAATTTCCAATTTTGATCATATCTCCGTAACTATTTGAGCCCCGAAATAATTTAAAGTTGTGAATATTCAGTACTATTAGATATTAAACCCTTTTGTTTGAAATATTTATTTAAAAAATCAATAGGTTCTAAGCTATAAACCAATATATATTTTTTTATTCTAATATTTAAAAATAAAATTGATTGTTATGCTATTTGGTGGACAGAGATACTCCTCTTTTCTCAATGTTTATGTAACAGTGAATATTATTACATCTATGTTATTGGGGGAGTCCTACTGCAGCAATTTATATTAACTTGTTTCACAAATTTTATAAGTGTTAGTAAATGTATTTTAAGATTAAAGCGAGAGAAATTCTGAGCGATGCACCGAACCATCTATTTTATTTGAATGTGCATTTTCCTCAGTGGTTGTGAATGATGTATATATAGGGTGTCCACAGCAGGACGGGTGGTATCTGACAGCTAGGAAAAGTTACCATGTATCCGTTCGCGAAACCAAATGATCTGCAAGATTTGATTTGTTGTTACTTGTGGCAGTCAGAAGATTCACATAAATACACAATATGTTTTAAATTAGCAAACGTTTTAAAGTGAAACACGAACTTATGGAAATAACCGTTTGGACGTTTCGATTTGTGTCGGCAGCGCCCATCGTTCACTTAATAAATGCTTTTCAAACGAGAGCTGCTAAAATGCGTCTATAACCAAGATAGCGAACCAGCCGACACAAGGGTGGCTAGTGACGTCATTCAAACAGTCAGGCGGTTATGTTCTTACGCTATTTAAAAAATAAGAAATGTTTTATTTTCAAACTAATATTTCTCTCTCTCTCTAAGCTATAAAAATATTTATTTATGTTGATGGCAAGTTATAACCAGACACAAGTGTAAATATAATACTTTTTAATTAATTATTTAATGTATTTTAATATATCTCTTTGACACAACTGTAAAAACAAACAAAAATAGTAGTTTTATTAAAATATTTTGCTATTTTAATAATCTCGAGAATCCTAACTATACAGTAATCCTTAGGGAAGTATTATTATACTTGTTTGATAATATAGTAATCATAAGCAAATAATAACTATTTTCAAATAGGTTGACCTTAGCTACTTTCAGTCAATATTTGCAATAAAGAACATCCTACAATCTGTCAGACACCACCTCTTCTGTTATCTGTCAGATACCACCTCTTCTGTTATCTGTAAGGTACCATCTCTTCTGTTATCTGTCAGATACCACCTCTTCTGTTATCTGTAAGAGACCACCTCTCTGTTATCTGTAAGAGACCACCTCTTCTGTTATCTGTCAGATACCACCTCTTCTGTTATCTGTAAGAGACCACCTCTTCTGTTATCTGTCAGATACCACCTCTTCTGTTATCTGTAAGATACCACCTCTTTTGTTATCTGTAAGATACCACCTCTTCTGTTATCTGTCAGATACCACATCTTCTGTTATCTGTAAGATACCATCTCTTCTGTTAGCTCTCAGATACCACCTCTTCTGCTAGCTGTCAGATACCGCCTCTCTTCTACGGTAGATAACCTATGGTTTACAGTTCTCCAATGAAGTCAATTGTTCAGATTAGCTACTTTTTCACTTCTCTAGCTATTTTTTAAAACAGACTATAGAATTGCAGATAGTTTTAAATAAATAGGCAAAGATTAAGGGTTCAGTGGGTACTTTCACAAACCAAAGCTTTGAAAATGATTCCTATGGAAAGTCTGACATTAAATCAACATCACATTTTGGTGAATCAAAGGGAAAATGGCATCAAACGGCTATATTAGGTTAAACATTGAAAAGAAAATAGAAGGGCAAAACAGTTTCCTGTTAAGTTGGTAGGACATGCCCTTCTTTCCTCTTTTCAAATTTTAATTTACTTAAATGAATCGGAAATCTCCCTTCTCAGAAAAAGAGTAAAACTTAATAAATAAAGTAGCTAGTGTATACTTATCATCACAAGAACTGTATATACATATACAATTACCAGTTTGTAAACTCTTGTTGTGATACATTTTCATGCCATAAGAAGATAGTTAAGAGAAATAACTCTATAGTTGTCTGAAAAATGGCCCCCTGTTTCACTGCTACCTAGTTGACTGTATGCAAATATGTTTGTATTATTTAAAAGGCCCTTCCTAGCATGTAGTTGTTACCTGAGCTTGTAATCTCGTGTTGGTTTGTAGAGCGATGGCAATGTGCATCTCGCTGATGATGGGACGACTTGGCACAATGGTGGCCTCACTGATGGTTGGACTACTCCTGGAACTCAACTGTGCTTCAGTCTTCTTCACACTAGCAGGGATAATCCTGTGTAAGTTAACTTTTCATGTCCAACATTGGCAAGCATGCTCACCCTGGCTCTACCGCTGGCCATCGTTGAGTGACCACACAACTAAAAACTAAATTGAACTAGAAGGTTTGCTTTTAATCCTTTTATATTTCAGATACTGCTCAGAGATCATTATTAGACATGATAAATGAGTGATTCATACTGCACTTTGTGATTACATCAGTTCTAATAATATCAGTGTGATATTAGTGGTTAATAGTTTTTTAATCCATGGGGTAAGCTCGTAATCGAGCCATACAGACCCTATGTTGGAGAAGATAGTGCAAACTTCTGTACTTAGAGGGTGTCATGTGGTCAGCACAACGAGCCCTTTGCTCATGTATCTGTTTTCTGGATAAGAACTAATATTTTTTCATACAAGTAGCTCATCATCTGTTCTCATGAGGCTAAGTTAACCCCTTCCATGTCCCCCTGCTTCACAGAAAATCTTTAAGCACCAGAGATCAAACCCGGGACCTCTGGATCTGTAGCCAGAAACTCTGATCACCAGACCAGAAAGGGGGTCCGTGGCTAGTGGTACAATATAACTACGATAGTAGTATACTGGCCCCCTTGTTCCACCTTGGATAGAGTGTGTATTGTGATATCAATGTGATTTTTAGAGTTTTTATCGTAGTTTTTTATTCTGCGGTATTTTTAATGGTGTGGGAACCTGTGGGGGTCATTGGCCTGGTTTGTAGGGGTTAATTCTATTCCAAGCTTGTTCAATCCTGCCCATTTTGTTAGCACTGTGTGCCCCGTTTGATTTTTTAATGTGTGCCCATTTGATTTTTTAAACGTGTGCTCAATTTGATTTTTAAATGTGTGACCCATTTGATTTTATGTGTGGTTCATGGGTTTTTTATGTGTGCTCCATTGGAATGAATGCCTGTATAGGATTTAGGGTGGCGTGGGTGTTTTTGGGGGTTATTTTTTATTGAAAGTCCCGGGCGTCGTGCACCCCTTTCTCAACGGTGGCAACGAATGCAGCAGTACATATTGCATTGATGGTCACCAAGCACTTTATGAACTTAGTCAGAGCTCTACATCACCCACTGGCCCACCTAGAGAAACCTTTAACTTCTCTTCCCCTCCATCCCTCCTCACACAATTTTGTCACATTCCCTGGGAGGATTTGAAAATGTAACAACCTACACACTCCTGAAAGGGAATTTTAATTTCTCAAATACTACCGTTTTCAGGAGTATCATTGACCCCTAATGAAAGGCCATTCACCCTCCAACCAGTTTGACTAATCATTTCCATATTTGGTCACACTAGTCCTTGGAAAGTCCTCTGGGGGTTTTGACCTCGGAAGTACTGACCCAGCTCAAGGTAGGATAGTAATGAACGGGTATGGGCTCACAGCCCTCCAAATGTGATTCGTAATGCTCAGTCAGTGACGGCTTTTTTTTACAGACAAGCCCTATAAAACATGTTGTTGTATATCTACCTTTGTCAAGTACGGACAAGTATCTGGCCATACCGACATGGGTTCGAACCCCGGTATATTTGCCAGTTATTAAATGGGGTGCCTTGTAGTTGCCACACCCGATACGCCCAACACAACGCTTTTCCAACAAGTTTTTTTAGCTTCACTAATGTCTGTTAGAACAGTCATATATCTTTCTTCTCATCTCGCCATCCAAGCACATGCTTCCTTCCCGCATTTTTACACTAACGTGTTGGAAGGCTGAGTGCACCCGCATTGGCGTGAAGTAACAGTGAATAAAAGTACTTCTGAATAAGGGGAAATCAAAAATAATTCGCAACACCATACGGTCTAAAGAGTAATTATCGTTTGTTAAACATTTGACTGGGAGATTAAGATTGGTGAAGATGTACCAGTATTTGCGTAGGGGTTAAACTGGAAACCTTACAAGCATCAACGCATTATTAAAGTAATCGTCGTTTGTTCAAAATAAAACTATTTATTTTGTCTGAAACTGTTTTTTGTTTATTGAGGTAGGGAATATTTTTATTGCGTTTGTTTTTTCTATGTCTGACGAGATACCTATTCTCCAACAATAGAGTGGGTCCTAAGAAATTAACTTGTTTACAAAAAAATTAAGACTTTTGCAAGATTACGTTTATCCCCCCCTTCTTTAAGTTTTCTTTATACCATACTAAGTTGTTCAATGTGGTCATTATAATTTCTAGACGCCATCAGAATATCAACACACAGGGTGACAAAACTAAGTAATTCTTCTCCAATAATATCTTCCAGACCTCTTATAAATTTACTTGTTAACAATAAGTTAATAATAAGTTAACAATAAGTTCTCCCATTGTACATGAATAACGTATATTTGCGGTATGCCTGATCTAGTTCTATTTGCCAGAATTATCTGACAAGGTCTAAAGAGGTTAGGTAACAGCAACCGTCAATTTTTTGTATCAACTCACTCGTGGGCGCAGGGGTCTCGCTATCGTTTACTAGAACTTTATTAATTATTCTAGCATCCAAACATAACCTAATATCTCCCCCTTCCTTTTTGACAACTACAATAATTGGATTGATAATCTTGAAGCTACATCACTAAATAATATTCCAACTTATCATGTGATTTAAGATATCTTGTACCGCTTGTCGTTGACTGTATGGCACCACATACGACTTAGAAATAAATGGTGCTTGGTTCTTTACCTGTAGTTGACACTTGTAAAATTTATTCAGCCCTGGTTTCTCAGAGAATACGTCCTTGAACTGCCACATTATCTCGATCAATTTTCGTTTGCTTTCAGTAGGGATTTCTGACATTTTACCAACCTTTTCTTCAATTTCCCCCCAGGGTATATTTGAGTCATTTCCAATTATTTGTTAGATTCTTAAGTTTTTCCCCCTAACTAATTAACTTACCTGATTTCTTTTTTCACCAGTTGTTCTTTTTATATACATGGATATCAATTTTAAAAATGATTCTCTCACAAATGGAATCAGTACCTCAGAGGTTTTTTTATTAACTGATATGTTTGTTTTGAAAACTAATTATTACATTAAGGTTGGTCATCCAATCCACTCCTAAAATTGCCGGAACATTTAAACCTTCAACAACAACAAATATAAATTTTACCTCACTCCCTCCAATTTTAATATCAAGTAATATCTGCTTTTTGACTTTTTATTTTTTGCTCCCATGGCACAGGTAATATAAACATTACTGACAGGGATTTTACTTACATAATTTTTCGTAATATTCCTTAGAAATTCCGGTATCTATGAGGGATTCTACTACCCGTCTATAAATGTTTCCCTCAATCTCTGGTGATGTTACCTTATTATCTTACAAACTTTTTTCATTTTCACCTTGTAAAATGCTATTGACACTAACATTTCTAGTATTGTTGGCCTGACAAGTTTTGTAAGTCCAAGCCTTTTCTCTAACAATTGTGTCGGCCACTGTCGGACTATTCAATGACTTGTCTGCCCAATTTTTTGTACTGTTTAAGTAAGTTTCTTCACGCACAACCGCGTGGGGATTTATAGAATGTCCACTCTTTTGTTGAAGAATTTTCCTCTATTTTATTTAGGTATATTCCCATCAGCTGATCTCTCTGTTGACTATTATTTCCTGTGATTTTTTTTTCTGAATTACATTATTCCTATCTCCTGGTGGCCTAAACAATTCTCCTATACAATCAGGATTAAAATGATTTAGTTTGTAACTAGATCTTTCCCAGGTTCGAGCACCCGACTCTAAGTTCGATCTCTGGTTGGTCTCATTTGGTTATTTCTGGCATCCCTATAATTTGCTTTGTTTTCCGGATAGTTAATTTAATCTTCCCTGGTTAGTTGCGTTCCTCCACTTTGTAATCTGGGGCGCTGTACATGTGGCTTTGACCTTTCCTTTATAGAGCGTTTATCAAGTATATCAAGGATTTCCCTAATCTCAACACTAATCTTAACTCTAGCAGCAATAAACGCGTCTTGTATCTCTTAAGGGAAATGATGTAATAACTGATGAACTAACCTTTCCTAATCAATAGGCGTGTCCAAATTCCAGGCTTCCATGGCATAGCTTTTGTAGTATTCACACACAGGCCCTCTATGTGGTACATATTGGCCAGTAAAAAAACTATTTACTAATTTATCCTGTTTATATACTGACCAAAATCTCTTACGAAACCGTAATTGTATAATAACATGTGGTATAGTCAGCCTCATGAGAGCTAATCCATACCTTAGCCTTACCTATTAGTTTTGAATTAAAATATGCTAATTTTTGTGCCTCCGTGAGTTTGCTATTTCAAAAAACCTGTCCACCTCTTTTAGTAATAGTACAGCATGCACCCTGTCATTATTTCCACTAAAAGTAGGTACTGATTCTATCAATTGATTTTGAATACCTGAATTTGTTAACACTAGAGTACCAGAATTGAGCGACATCCATTCTCTACAATTTCATTATATTTTGATCTAGCTAGAGCCAACTTTTTCCGCATCTGCCCTATTGTTTCAGACATTTGTCAACAGTCTAAGTCAAATTGTATCTTAATTTGTGTAGCTGATTGTCCAAGATCTCTTGTATATATCTGGTGAAGTGTGTCCATCAATAAGGTCATTTTTAAACCAGAGATTGGCACTACACTTTTGTTGTTCTTTCTCTACAGTCGCAAATCGACCCGTTAAATTATTAACCTGTATTACTAATTGTATTTTATTTCTTCTGCGATTTTCATGCACTGCTGTAACCTTGGAATCAAGAGCGTCATGTCTATGCTTTAAATTTTGCTTTGCATTATTTAGTTTTTCATGTGCTCATACTTTTTTTACTATAGTCTTCTCTAAATGTCTGCAATTATTGTTTGATGAGTCACTTTTTCTCATTTCCTCTCAAAATTACACTTTATAGTTCCAATTCTGACCTGCACGTCCTCCTCTAGTTTTTTATATTCATTTTTATTTTTCTGAATTCCTTATTCCAAATTGAGCTCAACACTCCTAAGCTGATCTTTGGTTTCCTTACTATTATTTTCAATTTTTTCAGTAATCCCTTGTAATTCCTCTTTTTACCCTTTCTTTAATTCCTGGTGAATCTCATCAAATTGTTCATTTACAAACTTAAATTTTTCATCAAACTTTCCATTTAAATCAGATAGTTTTCACTATTCTCTTTGTTTTCCCTACTACTTGTTTCAGTATTTTCTTCGAATTGTTAGCCACCTCTCCCGCTTCCGACTGATCCGACTCTATTCCTGACCCCGCTTTTATAGTCTTCGCCGAGTGAGAGACGCGGGGAAGGGGGAAGGTCGGGAGGCTGTGGAGCGAGAGAGGCGACCGGTAGCTCTTTATTATACATCAGCAAATACATGAGGCTTGGAATGGGTGGCGGCGGGACGAAGTTTGACGGATATATGGTGGCACCCTGGTCACCACCGGCTGCTGCTATATCTGTGAGCCAGCCTTTCATTAGTGCAATATACACTATATTGATGCGGTGGATTAGGATTCGTTGAGTCCGTTCTGGAAGATCTGGGTAGTCAGCTCCTAATGCAAGGATGAAGTGTGCCTGATGTTTATCTCGACCCTGTCAACTTTTTTCAAATTTTTCATTTATTTCCTGTCTAAACTCCCTTATAAACTGCATCAACATTGCATTTGTTACAATTCTAAGGCTTGTTTGGGTTCACTTGCTACCTCTATTTTTTCAGTGGTTTGCAAATCTGGACGATTTACTCCGGTTTCTGTTTTGTCAACATTTGTATTTGATTGCTTTAACTCTAACTCACTGCCATTATCTAGTGTTTTAACATATTGTGAACATGAAGGATACTCCTCACTGTCGGAGCTACTACTTCTTCCATTTTACCAGATAAAATTTATAAATGTTAATGTTTATTTTATCTTAAGCTACCAAAAGTTATTTGATTGGATTCCCGTACAGGTAAATTAATTACCTAATAAAACTATACAGATATATAAAATATTAGTAAGTTTGAGTTTAAAAGAATGTTTTAATCAATTTAGTACATTTTAGTTCGTAGTTTATAGATATTTACTATCTTGTTCATTTCTTAGTTCATACCTGGCACCTGTAGAGTGTTGAATTGCCTGTCTCCTGCTAGTTGAGCTGTCTCCAGTAAGTTTAGCTTCCTCCAACAAGTTGGTCTTCCTGGCTTCTGCAGTCCCAGGTTCTGATCTCACCGTCGTGAAACTTAGCTGACGCTTTGTTAAATCGTTCACCTCAGGTGGCTGGTCTTGGATTCAAATATTGTCGTCTCTACGTCTCAGACGAGACGTAGATGTTGGTGAAATACGGAACTCTGTGGCTTAGCTGGTGGAGCACCTCATCTTCATGGGACTTGGAATTTTTGAGCCTCCGCGTTGCCAGTGCCAGTGGTAGTGTTTTCGTTTCGTGCCCCACGTCCCGAGTCAAATTGAAGTGTTTTTCTTTAGACCTCCGTAGACCTTATTCACACTGTTACGTCACATTATCCCGGGTTCTTGTTTAAAGTGTTTCATAATCAGGCTAAGTAATGAGTCACGTCCTGTGTTTGTCCTTAAAGTTATTCCTTTTTACATGTTCCTATCTAAGTGTCCTATTATTCTTTAAACATTTTCCTTTTCTCCCTTTTGTGTTTTTGGTTTCCTTTGTTAAGAAGTTGTGTTGCCCGTTTCACACTCCTCCCTGATGAGTTCCGATAGAATGAAACCAAGGTCGGGGGGATTGGACAGTTTGAAAGTGAGGTGTTTAGGAAGAAATGGGATGAAGCTACTGGGGAGTGGAGGTGGTTACAAATAATGAGTTACATATCCTGTACTCATCACAATACATCGTTAGGCTAGTCAAATCTTATAGATTACGTTTGGTAAGACATGCAGCGTGAATGGAAGAATCTAGAACTATGTTTAGAGTATTGGCAAACTCAATGGCAAGAGACAATTGAGAAGACCTAGACGCATATGGAGGGTTGGAGAGGACTTTTATGACCACGAAGCAAAATATTTTAGCTATTGTTTTCCTAATATTTAGCATATTAGTGTAATAAGTACATAGTGTATAGCCTGAATGGGTAGTAAGACGTGGTGCTAAGAATTTACTTAAAAAACTTAAGACTTAGTGTGTAAGCGTTATCTCTCCCTCCTTGCTCCACACCATTTAAAAAGGTTCGAATCCCTGTTCCTACACAATATTTATAAGCCTGCCCGGCTGGCTCCAGTGAGGAAACATCGGAGCTTACTCTCGGTCTTCTGGGTACCTGAACTCGCCACGGGTGAAGAGTCAATTCTGAGGCACCCACTCCGACAGTAACATTTTCAGAGCTATGAATAACAATACACATTCAACTGTTAAATAGACCAAGAAATGTATATTACCGTTTCTAGTAGAGGTGGCAATAAACTAGAATGAACAAATATACCATCTTAAAAACTAACATAGTCATAAATAGTGAACGTTTAAATAACACATAAAAAAAATAGCCTACGTTAAAATAACCTTTTGGTGTTACAGTATTTACTTTGAGTGGGCTTATAGTCCATGGATTAGCAGGTTCTGTTATTCAAAGGTTCTAGCCAACAATGTAACAGAGAGTTAGTTTCCAGACACAATGCCTGCGTTCCTGGTGTGACAAGCGGAGAGCTTCCTCAAAAACCAAAGATTCCTGTGGCCTTGTTGAAGGAAAAAACTGGGTGGAGATTACCTTCTGTCCCGTTAGTTCCGTGAAGTGAAAGGTTTTGTCGGCAAGCAATTGTTGTTTGCCCACCACGTAGAGCTTATCCTTATCCCTTGGTGTTTTCTAGGGACCAAGAAAATAATGTTTTCCTCATCCTTGCCTACTGGGGCACTAACACCGATATACCTGTGTAATAGATGGCTGCGAAAGTTTACAGTTTTAGATACATTCTCTCTCACTTTAGTTCACACTACCCAGAAGTCCATCTTCCTCCTGCCCAGTTCCCAAAACAGTCACTGTACAGCAACAACAACAACAAAACAAACAAAAAAAACCTCTCCAGTTTAGCTCACTTCCCGACACTATCCACAAAAAAATCCCTAGCACCATTTGTTTCTTATCCTTAAATATTTAACAAAATAAAGCGTGTACATTTTAATAGATCGGGCATTTAACACAAACCAAATCCTAACCAATATATTATAACAATTACCTTTAAACACAAACTGGTAGTAAAAACCAATTACAACAAAAAACAGAAAAACACCGCTACACTTTGGCAAGCCTGAAAGCTTATAGAGTGAAACGGCGGTGTGCGGGGTAGAAAGGGGGAAGCCAAAATCTACCAAAGAAGCCAGCTCATGCTATCTGTGAACTAAGTATGATATTAACAGACGGTCCCAGAACCAATCACGGTGGCCGTGTGCTAGGCCACGCCTAGACGTAAACTAGTCCTTTCAACTAATATTTAGTAATACAAATCAAATGTATAATTCACTATATTGTGTTCAAACACAACCTTTTACCTGTAATTTGTACACATACCAGCATAAATTCCATTGCTGAAGGCTGTTTTTCTGATAGTTACCAAGACATTGTAAATCACACTTACTCTGCCTTGAACTAGAGTCTGTTCAGCGTAGGAATTGTCTTCTGAAAGGTTTTTTTCCCTACCAGAAATCTGTTATATAGTAGGATATTGGTAGGAAAAAAGACCTTTCAGAGAGTAATTCCTACCGTGAATGGAGTATATAAGGGATGAATTACCACGAGCAAGTTACAAATACGGGATACATCAATGGTAGAACATAGGTGCAAAGGGTTTTAGGTTTGATTCTTGTGTCCAGGGGTAATATTTCAACAAATACCTAAACCCTATTTTATACTATTACAATTATTGCAGTCAAAACTCCGCAAATGCACATGAATTGATAACATAACAATCTATACAGTATTCTCTCTTCTGCATGATGGGAAACATTGATCGTATTCTGCACCTAACCTTAATAAAAATAAAACATGAAGACTAGACTAAGATCTAACACTAAGTGAAACAAAATGTGAGTCTCTGTTTCTAAGCTATTGAGGTAGCATGTTAAACCAATCTTGCTGAATTTACATATGATGTTATATGGGGAGCTACTTTATTGGCTCTATCAGCTAAAATGTGATTGATATAAGCATACTTTAAGGTCATACTATATTTTAATAAGATGGTCACTCTTTGATTGCTAGCATTAGTAGGCTATATGGAAGTAAATTAATGTATTTTTTTAATTTTCATCTCCAGTTTGTGGATTCCTGTCATTTATGCTGCCAGTTCCAACTTCCAAACCAAGACCAGCAACGTGATCAAACGGCAGCCATCTTTCAAGAAAAACAAACAATCCCGAAAGTTCAGAAATATTTGTTGCAATTAAAATAACCTTGGTCTCCTGAGTACAGTAAATCATAATTGCTTATGGTAGTCAATGATTGTCTAAGGTCACTGCAAGTTTTTGCCTTTATATTGAACAGATGAGCAAATGTCACTATTTTAAACTTCAACTAGGGAATTGCACTAAACTTTAAAATTTAAAATGTTCCATTTCAGGGCCCCTTTTGTCTTGAGACTTGTGTCTGTGCATCTGTTGCACCTGCCAGGACTTTATCTGTAGTTTTTTTACAACAATCACAAAACATCTGAACTGTTTCTCGGCCTTACTACAAACTATGTGATTTATACCATCACTTGCCTTTTCTCCTGGGCGCAATAACTAGTTTATAGCTATTTAGGTAAATGTATTACAATATCATAGAGAAACACAAATAAAGCCCCATCTACAGAGTCCATAAGCTCCACATCCTTATAGTCCTTAATGGTCCTTAGAATTGGAAATCGTATCTACACAGTCCGTATCCATATTCACGTGACTGTGCCAACCAATAATAAAGTTGGAAATAACGTCCAATTTAACTCTTCGAAAGGAAATTTTCTAGAGCTAGCCGCAAGCAGACGTTATCTGTGAATCAGATCCCAGCTGAACGATTATTAACAAAAGTAATTACACAACATATTTTGATAAAACGTCCAAGATAGGCTACATTTGAAGAGTAGGTTAAGTGCAGTCACAAATAATATATTTAAAACATGAGCTAGCTAGCAGGGCTGTGGAGCCTGTAATGAAATATATTTTCATTTAATAATAATTTTAATCAAATGTTCCCACCCTTAACCTATTCCAAATTAATGAATAGTTTCAGAACATAAAACTAAATGTCTCCAGATGTGTTAGGAAATCTCCTCACGCACTTGGATGGTCAATTATGTTTTTATTTAATTTTTTTGTTTCCGACCACTCTCTGACGTCAGCTTATAGTTTCCATTGTTTAAAACGTCTCCATACCCCTATTTTAAGAACTTATGATATATGACCAGTTCGAAAACACTCTCTATCTCTCTCCCTCCCTCGCTTCCAGAACGAATGGAGCGTGGCGCAACAAAAGAAAGAAAGAAAGACAGAAGAACATCCTAGAATGATTTTTTTAAAGATACACTCAAAAAGAAGGCTCATATCTTCATAAGGTCTGCAACCTTACCATGTGAACGATCTTAGTCAAACTATTCTCAAATATTCAAATTCGTTCCATAACCTTACAGAAGAACGGTCCATGACGCGTTAGGCTGCCTTATCAAGTGTGCGAATAAAATTATTCTGAATAAACTGGATTTAAATTAATAAAAATAAATTTCAAAAAATTTACGTATTTTATTTATATATATATATNTATATATATATATATATATATAATATCAATACCAAAACCATATTATCATCACAACGAACTCCAACCCAGGAGTCCTAAAGAAGAGAATCATACAATCCCCTACATTCCCACTTCACTATTTGACTCGACAACGAGGACATCCAGAGGCCTCCCCAAAGAGCACAAAACATCACTATTCAACTTGACTCGACAACGAGGACATCCAGAGGTCTCCCCAAAGAGCACAAAACATCACTATTCAACTTGACTCGACAACGAGGATATCCAGAGGTCTCCCCAAAGAGCACAAAACATCACTATTCAACTTGACTCGACAACGAGGGGTCATCACCAACGAAAGCATTAACGCTTCAAGTCGGTAGCCTAAACCTTCAACTCCGATTCCTCTATCAATGGCAAATGTATATATTAATTAGGTAATAAAGAATTTACTGTAGTAAAATAATTTTACTATAGTAAATGTATTACTAATTAATATTATATTAAAATTTTAAAATACCAAATACTAAAATGGTAACACAGGAAATTTCATCTCCATCAAGTGAATATTTATGCTACTTAGGTCCATAGAACATAAAGTATATTTTTTATTACAATTTCTGAAAAAAACTTTCCTTCGTTTCTATTAAGTAAATATGCATTTAACTATGCATTTACTAAATTAACAGAAACAGAGGATAAGCCTATCTTTAAACTAAAGAACATACAAACTTAAGAACAACATAACATAATTCATAAGCTGTCCTCAACTTGAAGTTACAAACCTTTTATAATTACATTACCAAATTCTTTCCTATGAATTTATACATTATTCTAGTATGGTACATGGCTAAGATAAATTTGGTTAATAATGACAAAAACAGGATATTTCTTTGAGCAAGATAATATTCACAAAATTAGGACTACACCATAAAATATATTTAATACACTGTTACACACTTAATGTTTTCTATAAATTTATAAAGAATTTGTTTTCAGAGAAATAATAGCCTCAACTAGATCCTCCTTCATGGATGTCATTAAATCTGATCTAATTAATCTAAGAGCAGAGAACAACTTCTCAACACTAGCTTGGGTCAGTAGCAAAGCAGTAACCACCAAGGCAACATCTCTGACAATTTCAGGATATAAGGGAATGACTTCTTGCACTGTTAGTTTTGATGAACGGTCAAATTTTTCCACTTCTTTTACAGCAAGCGATAAAATTAGCTTAAATTTAGTTTAAATTTACACACCTTGCTCTCTATGGGTTTGGAGGAATCCTTTTCCATGCGGGAAGGCTTTGCACGCTTCTTGTGGTCCAAATATTTTTCAAAATCTAATTCATCCTCAGTTGATGAGGCTGAAGACATGACAGCATCAGCTTCTTCCTCTTGACATTCCAGCAAACCATTCATCCTAACTGCTACCTCAAAAAGAGCATATTTACCTTTGATCAATTGTTCATTATCCAGCATAATCCGGTGCAATGGGTCTACATAAACAACTGCCAAAATAATCTTGTTTTCCAATAATAGTACCTCTCTTCGTTTCATTGAAGCAGCAATGCTATCTGCAAATTAACGCTCCTCTTCGGGACAGAGAAAAGATCAGGTTCCTCCACTCCTTCAAGAAAATGCCTGAAGCGAGGTCCTCAGATTGTAATTTTTTAGTCATTGTAAATGGTTGACGAAGCAACTCTTCTATTTCTGTAACTTGTTTCCACTGACCTTCGCTTAGCGTCACTTGATGATCGGCCATGTCCACAAGAAATGGTTTCAGGTCATGAAAGTGCTGAATCATTAAATAGGTACTTCCCCAGCGTGTGGTTTGATCTATAATTGCCCATTTTCTAGCACGTCTCTTCAAAATGGAATCCACTTTATATGTTCTGGCAGCAATAACTAATTTTCTCACCTTGCCAATCAGAGCAGCAGCATGTTCGTCTTGCAGATACCAACTGCAGCACAGCACAGCGCATGTGGTGAATTTGGGAGAGTTTTGCGGCAACTCCAACAAGATCATCTAAAGGATCATCATTTTGTTGCTGTTGTTGTTCTGTAGCAACATCAGTTTGTACGTCAGTTGCAGGAGAGTGCTCTTATGATTAATTCATTCCTATGCCTCTGAAGTGTTCAAGTTGTTGCTTCATTAGTTTAATTGTACTTAACATGTTCGAAGCATTGTCACATACAATACAAAGAACTTATTTTTTTAATTCATAATCTTGCAGAAACTTTTCCACAAAGACCTGGAGAAACTCGCTGGTGTGATGAGCGTCTGTTTCTTTTACTGCCAGTGTCTTTGTGACTATTTCAATATTATCAAAAACAAAACGGACAATGATGGCAAAATATTTCACCCTGTGGTGTGTGCAGGCCTCCATTTTAAGAAATACAAAGCTCCCTTTGAAAGTTTTCTTAAGTTATTCCTTTTGGCTAAGGACTTCGTCAATCACTATTTCTCTAATAATATCTATATCCAGAAAAACCCCAAGTTTTCGGGCCATTTCTCCATTTAGACCTATAAAAGCTGGTCGTGAAAACAATGATAAAGGCACACCATCTTCTGTAACAAGTTCAATTATATGTTTTTGAATGTATCTGTCATTGTATGTATGTATATGTATGTAATTTTCTGTGTGTACCATTGTTACAGTAATTTTGTCACTTACAAAATACCTAGTAGCTGATGTCTGAGGTTTCTGGTCTTTTTCTTGTCTGGAAGTGTTAGACATTAGTTGCTTGCTTATGGTGTCATCTTTCTCATTCACAGCCTTGAATACTTCTGGATGAATGCGCTGTAAATAAATTTGTAGATTGGAAGCGCTCGTAGGAGCATTTTTACCGCTGCCTGAATATGCACTCATCTTGGAATCACAACATCTGTCTTCACCTGAGTCTTGTGTTATACACTGACACACAAAATATTTCCCATCTTGAGTTATGGTGAAATGCTCAAATACAGCCGACTTCATGTGAAGCTTATGTGACATTGTGAATTTTTCACTCAAAATCACTCAAAATTAAAATATTTTTCCTGAAAAACAAAAATGTATTCTTAAATTTTAGCCTTGGTATTTCGATTTTAGAGTCAAATTTCTCAACACTTACAATTTAAGTATTTTCCAAGCATCTGATCAAAGGTTAGAAATATGTGGTTTATTAATAGAATGTATTGCAATGTAATTGAAAAACAAAACAATAAAAAAGCTGTGTTTAATTTGAAAGTGACCAAATGGACTAGATATAGCTTACCTTTTTCTAACAGTTGTAATTATTGTGCATTTGACATTTATACAAATAGGTTTTTTAAAACTGTAATAAAATATATAATATTAACTTTTAAAACAGTGGGGTGGATACCTCTAGTGTCTCGTCACAGCACTCACGAACACTCTAATACTCTCGTGGATACCTCTGGTGTCTCGTCACAACACACACGGAGACTCTAATACCCTCGTAGATACCTCTGGTGTTTCGTCACAACACACACGGAGACTCTAATACTCTCGTAAATACCTCTGGTGTCTCGTCACAACACACAGTGAGACTCTAACACTCTCGTGGATACCTCTGGTGTCTCGTCACAACACTCACGAACACTCTAATAATCTCGTGGATACCTCTGGTGCTCGTCACAATACACACGGAG
>CABFWO010006278.1:0-36591 GCA_902155825.1 Timema genevievae | reverse complement strand
GAAGCTTCTCGAAGGGACATTTTCTAACGGTGAATTACACACCTACAAACTAAAAAAAAAACCTACTGCGTGTAGAACATTCTTGAACAGGAAATTACTCTAAAAGATCTTAACTTGGCTGGATTACGTCGAAAGGCATTAAGTGAGGTTGGCTCCAGTAGATGCTGCCATCTGACCTCGGGGCTCGAACTAACTAGTAAATAATTTAGAGGAAGACGTGATTTAAGCGCCAAGTAATAGATTACAAAATTTAAATAAAGTAAAATATGTTTAATTATATGTAAAATTAGGATGATAAAAAAAATGTTTTGAATATATAAATAAAATTAGAACGATAATATGGTCAATGCTTTCAAATACTCCTTAGGGTCAAATCAATTATATTACAGGATGAATTCATCTCTGAGAGTATAGTTGGATGTATGTGGACTATAGCAAAGGATGAAATAGTATCAAAAGAGTCAAAGATGGCAGTAGATAAAAGTTTTTCAACATCAACATTGTTGTATTGCTGTGAAGCTTGGCTTTGTCAGGAGAAACACAAGAGCAAGGTTAATGTGGCTGGAATGAGATATCTAAGAAATGTTTGTGGAAAAACTTGTATGGACAGAGTAAGTGATAAATGCGTGCTGAAGGAGTCCAGTTTGAAAGGGAATCCAACATATAAATGTGAAAGAAGCATCTTACGTTGGTTTGGGCATATTTAGAAGATAAGTTTGGATCGAGTGACTAAGCAAATATTATGATGGAAGAGTATCTTGATCAAAAGGAAGGGTTAGGCCATGCAAAATATGTTTAAATGTTGTAGATAAATGTGTGAAAAAGAGAAACATAAGAATTTTAAGAATCAAATAGTACGTATGTTTGTCTCGGTGTGTGGATGTGTTGAAGCGAAGGAAGTATGCAAGGATAGGGAAGTGTGTGTAAATTTAGTGAGGATGGGTTATGCATGGAGCTGTTGTTTTTTTAGCTATGTACTCAGTTTCTTACCTACCCCGTAAGGGAACGGCGTGATTAAGTATGTATGTATGTATGTATGTATGTATGTATGTATGTATGTATGTATGTATGTATGTTATTCCGCACAATGATTCAACATCAAGAATTAGGCTTAAACGTTACTGAGAGTGTGAGCTTAAATCTGTGGTACAGGTGACTTCGACATATAAATAAGAGAACACTACGTGAAATGATCACCAATCAGTAAAGGTTTGGTCGAAGGTGTGAACATTAATTACCTCAATAATTTTTATGAGAGTATTGTCACTACAGTAAACAGCAGTTAATACCATTTGGGGTTTTAAACAAACTGAAGCTAAGACAGGCGCGCTAATTTAAAATCACGTGTGTGGTTCAATGTCAACACCATTAGTAGATATTTGTAATATTTAAAGACTATTGTTCATGTTATCACGTTGTATTCTTTATCAAGCACAGACTAGATGTTGCAGAATGTTGTAAAGAATTTGTAAAGATGATGAAAAATATTTATATTCTATTAAGATCCTACATACTGACAAAGTTACAGAATACTGTAATCTTAGAATGAAAAATTATTTGTCAAAACATGGAACTAAGTTTTAAACCATGGCACCCTAAATGGCTGAATAAAATAGTGAAGCCTAGTATGATGTGAGAACTATAATGGAAAGTGCACACCCAATGCTATACTAACATATTTATTTGCAGAGGCTGTACACACAGCCGTGTATATTCTAAACAAAATTCTAACCACACAAGCACAAAGGACGCTATATGAAACATGGAGTGAAATAAAACCTGTGATGTCACATCTAAGAACTTTGGTTAAGAACATTTGCTAAAAACTCATGCATTTACCAAAGGAATTACTTAACAGGCTGGCGCCGAAGATTAAGAAATGTATCCTCATGGGATATCATGTAAACTCAAAAAACTATCGTCTCTTGAATCAAATTACACGAAAAATTAGTGTCAGGAAATGTGACTTTCAATGTAAACACAAGGATTTTCAACCCACAAAGAAACACAATTCTAGTATTAATTAGAAAATACGTATCACTATCGTCAAAGGATTCCGCAGTAGTATGTAGGCCTAGATCCACAACATCCTGAACATTATCATAAAGAACCAGGAATAATTGAAGCAACTTATGAGTTGCGTCCAGGAGATGTCATAATGCATCCAAAATGCTATGAAATCCTTATAGTGGAAATAAGTGTACCATAGACGTATAAATGTACAACAGGGTGTTAGTAGTCTGTTTTGACCCACCTCATGGGGCAAAATTGACCAAGACGTTAGTCTCTTAAGTCTTTTAACAGTGGTGAGGAGGTTGGGATTTGAGTTCTAGTGGGTGTGGTGAGTGGTTTTATTTTTCTAAAGGTTTTCCCACTCTCCCTCTACACAAATATGAATAATTTTATTCTATATTCTATTAGGGTAAAACAGGTGGACAGACCAGTTGCTAAGACAATAAAAAGGTAGGCCTAATCTGTTTAAGATGCCAAACTGAAATAGGGCCTAGCTTAATGTTTATATGTGGTTTGGTTTAGGCCTATGTTTTTAATCATAAAGGGTTTACTAAATTTATCTGAAACCGATAACTAGTAGTTAGACCTAGTTATCTTGAAGTGAATAAATTGCAAGCAACTTATTCTAAAGAAAAATAATATCCTTATATTCTTAGTCACATAACTAAAGTCTTAAGAATTCCCTTCAAATAAAAGCAGCATTTTATTATTTTTAACCATTCAAACCACCCTCTCGTTCACTTTATTGTTAGTTTAGTAGGCCAACTGGGTATAAATGCCCATTGTTTTGATATTAAGTTGTCGAAAATATTCAGTGTAAACAATATTTTTGGGAGTTCTTGAACGCTTTCATCAACTTTAAATAACTAGTTTTATTTTCTAAGATCTTCACACAACATATTCTACTTCTTCCAGTATCAACACAAATATATGAAGAATAAACCATTGGTTCGTAAAGCATACATATTAAAAAAAATTGTTTCTTTATTGGTCAACTTTGTGAAAAAAAGAATTAAATGAACAACAACTATGGGATATTAAAAAAATGTTAATTTAGGCTAAAAAAAAAAGATAATACAGATAACCTCACTTCTTCCATTTACATTTGTAACCTATCATCCAGCTCTGAAATAGGCTAGCTCATTAGCATGCAAACTCTATGATCTCGAGACTACTTGGTGGAAGGGGGGGCGGGGGGGATAGTTGGATAGTTACAACCTTAACTTTAACCTACCTGACCACTTTGACCATCAGGCCAACAATCACAATGCTCCACACTTACATATGGATCTCAACAATAAAAATACAAACAAAAAACAAACAAAAACAACAACAAACAAACAAAATATCTTCAACAATGCAAATAAATATATCACCTTGAGATGTACCATGTATGAGGGTAAACATTTAATAAAAAAATTAAAAATGTGTCACTTGCTTGTCTTATATTTTCAGTAGTCTATATAGAATTCCCTTCTACCACTCCTGTGAAGCTCTACTTACACTCTAGGAATAACCAGCAATCATATAATTGAAATTGGATTAAAAAATCTGACCATTCTTTTACATAATAAAGTAAATTATGTTATAATTTAGAAAGTGAAAGGTATAAACAATTGTTATATGCACAATTAAAGTTTCAGAAATAAAAAAGTACATAGTCTTTATATAATGTTTCAATGAGGGACAAAAATGCCAGAAAATTAGGATGTTGAAAAATTAAATATAATTAATTATTTTGAAGCATAATTTTCTTGATTGACGAATGGATTGAGCTAATTTTTTTCATGTGTATTAATTTAATATACGCTGGCTCACCGATGGTTGTTGATTCTGGTAGATGTAATTGTTTATAAAATTTGATGTTACAAAAATAAAAAATAAATGCTTCTTAAGAAAATACCTGGAACAATTCGTGAGATTTTGCTTGGAGTTAATTTATATAAAATAGTAATATGCAACTCCCAACTTCATTTCTGTAGATTCCTCGCACTTCAGACTCTTACTTGAAATCATTTCCTCAGGTGCAACACAATCCTCACTCGTAATTCATTCAATTTCCAACTCCGCGGACATGAAACACACCATTATAACTGAAGATATTGTATCTCCGTTTGAATTGTCCCGGTCACTTCCGTCTCCCGTCATTTGAAAATGTTCGAATTTTCCAAGAATAAATCTTCCAAAACAAAGAAGAATCCACTTCAAAGAAATGTTTGTTTGAAACAAATATATTAATAATTTTTAAAATAAAAATGAGATGACCAAGAAGCAATCAGTAAAAGATGTTGAATTAAAAAATAATACAAAATCAGCTGTTTTTTGACATATAGAATAATAATGCTTGAATCACGCGCTTAGGAACTTAAGAACCAAAAAAACAATTATGTCAACATGGGCTAGCAGCTCAATCTGGTAGCGTAACTTGGAACTTGCTGACAATTAGTTCTAATTGTAACCACTGAAGACTACGACACAACAATAGTTTGTATTCATTGCTAAATAATAAAATGATTGCATTTTGATATTTGGTTTAATGAATATGATTGTTTTTATACACAGGTATGACCAAAATATATGTATATTTTAAAATTCTAATCATCTTCTTGAGTTTGACCATGTTTAAGAAAGTTCAAAGTTCTTTTAGTTGGGAAGTAAAAATAGATAAATCCAATGTTGGCACAACTTTATATACATCAACAAATATAAGTAAATAAGATATGTTTTGTTACTCGAATGGATTGTAAATATAAATTATAATTAAAGGGGTAGGACGTTGTCTTTGTCACAACTTCTAATACTCATTCATTTCCCCATATGACATTACTATTTGAATGCATATTTCACATTATGATTTTTGACTAAAATAAGTTGTGTGTATTGAATAGTGTAGGCCTAGTAGCTTATCATTTCCAACCGTAGGCAAACAAAATGATCCAAGAGATTTATTAAATTCAGCTAGGTTAAATGTTTCTTACAAAATAATCTGACTTATGATCAGCTGTTTGGGAAAATAAAAAACATGTGAATAATGTTCCGTCATGAATACCAGCATTCTTGAAATAAATTTACTTAATTTCTAGCCTCTAACTTCTTAAATGTAATATTATTCGGAAAAGTGTTGCCAACTGATGACGCAAATTTATTTTATTCTGTGCGTTGACGCTAGAAGCAAAGTCGAAGCTAAAGCTAGCGGACGATACAAAGTTTGGTGGTCATAATAACCCAAATGCTATCTATTTTTCGAAAGTGAAGCTAACTAGCGGTAGCAACTAACTTTGCGTTAAATGGTCATAATAGCCCTGCTGGCATCCCTCAATGAATTCTGTGCAGCGGAAACAAGCCTCCAAGCCTGGGCATAGTTCAGATTCTTGGTTTGGAGGTAGTCCGAAAGTGGTGTTGTGATTTTGAATATTAAAAGAAACCTCATATCTACCATTATGGTTTCAAGTGAAAGAAACTTCTGGAGAAGTGCAATAGCCTCATTGCGTACCTTTGGGTTGAACTGTAGGGAGCTTCCAATCATACAAAGTGTCACAACCAGTTCTAAAACACTGTTTCTGATTGTGATGTGTTATTTGTGACTTCAATGTTAAACCAGTAATAGGAACGACCAAAAATGTTTGTTATTGCATCACTTCTTGACCTCCATCTAGGGACTCCAATGGCTGCTAGGCGTACTTTTTGATTCTACTGTAAGTACACAGATAATCTCTTGTGTGAGTCCTTGAGAAGCACCTGTGTCTGCTGCAGTAATCCGAAAAATGATATGGTTGCTGCTAAACACTGAGCAGTATCTGACATTACAAGGTTAAACACATGCGCATAGCACCAGGTATGGAGGTGGTTTGGTATTATATGCTTGAGTCTGGATGAGACCACACTATACTCGCCGCTGATATTTGAAGCACCATCAAATGCATTTGCTACGCAATTTTCTATATCAAGTCCTGTACTATTCAGAATGTCCACTAATGTGTTTAACAAAGATTCCCTTGTAGTGTACTGAACACATATCAACTCTATGACTTTCTCCTTCACTTCTTTGCGTATAACCCGAACGGGTAGTAAGGCGCGGTGCTAATAATAATAATCCTTCACTTCTTTTTCAAACAGATACCTAAGTATTATAAAACACTGGTCATAGCTTGATACATTCATAGTTTTGTCCATTAATACAGGAAAAAAAAATTGCTTGCTTTACTACGTTCGCAATTTCAGTCTGGATTGAAAGATTGATAATGTTTATTATTTTTGTAACAGTCGTCTTACTAAGAAATGTGACCAGGCTCCCTCTTCCTTTTTTCCAGATTTCCTTCTTGTTTTGAGTGCAGATTTACTCTTCTCAGTGAAACTCTTCACATGCTTGGCTAAATTCTCATCATAATTAGAGAGCAGGAGAAATTTTTCCAAAAAATTTCCATTATTGACAGAAAGGTCATCAAGGTTGTAGGCACCTTCTTCCTTCCTTCCCTCTAAAAGCAAGACCCTGCTTCCCGATCAACTTGATTACGTCAATAACACTATTTCTTTCTTCTTTCAAGTTTTTTTCAAAGAGCATGGTTTCAATTGTTCTTCCTTGTTGATGTGCTATGTAAGTCTTCACTGATTCTATGTGAGCATTTGTTTTCTAATGTTCCCCAAGTGTTTGGCTCTAATGCCTAAATTGGTCAAAGCCTTGAAACAATACTGAGGACCCATCAGTGAAAGCAAGGCAAACACTACAATATAGCTTTTGGTTACTAACATTGTAGCTTAACCAGTTTCACTTGAAAATTTGATCATCATCATGTGTGGCATGAAAAACTTTATCGTCAAATGACAAGAGAGATGCATCCTTCTGTTGTACTGGTTGGACTGCATGAAATGAGTTGTTCTGGCCATGCTTTTTGAAATAAGTCAGCTGATCCTAACCCTTGTTCCTTTGACTCTGAATCCTTACTTCTTGCAAGATCCACATCCATTTGCTGCAAAATTTCATCTGTTTTTGTTGAAACTTAATTTCTAAATTTTCAGTAGCAACACTTTCAATACTTATATGTTCATCTTGGGCAAAATATATTTGAGGTGTAGCAGTGCTTTAGGAGCTTTGTGACTCTGACACACAGAAATTGTTATTTTCGCACATAACAGGGCAGCCTGTCCTCTCTGCCGAGCCCCTTTAATTTTTCTTAAATCATGGCCTAACTTCCGTTTTTTCTTTGAATTTTCTTCCATGATAACCTAGAAAAAAAATCAAATTCTGAAAGTCACCCGATTTTAAGTCATTTTACGTCAAAAGAATAGTAGGATATGTCTAGAAATCCTCGGAATGAAAAAAAGCTCACCACATACCATACCCTCTTCGTCTTTCACACTAAAAATAAATTCCAATCAAGGATACCGCCACATAGAATATTTCAATCATACAAATCCTTTATCAACATCCGTTCTGAGAAAACTGGGTTCGTCTTCGAAAAAGGGAGGGTAGATATCAGCATCCCCCCTCCCCCCATTACTTCAACTAAACCTGACTTGTATCAGCGCTGAATAAAAGTCCCTTCAAAGCAACACACTCTTACATTCAGAAATACAGTTTCATTTTCACACCAAGCTTGAAGTTTCCAGAAATATTAAAGGGAATAAGTGAAGGACGCTATTTAGATCCTATTTATAACATAATAATGATAATAATAATACGTGCAAATTCATCTAAAATTACTAGTGAGAGTAAGTTCATTAAAGAAACTAGAAACGGAAAGAGGTGATCAAAACCTATTAAGGGAGGGAGATGTGTTAGGATCTCTGTAAGATTATGTTGATACAAACTTGAAGAGTTACGAAAGGCTCTCCCTAGTAACTAAACAATAGATCTTGTTGTCTACTAACTTAAATTTTCTTCATTCTTACCTCAGTAACGAAAAACTACGCATGAGCTAACAAATTACACATGCAAAAAATCAATGCCAAACACTATCACTTAAGGCGCGAAAACAACTAAACAGCTGACTTCCATTGCTTCAAGGGCAGCCACACGAATCATGGAAGAGGTGTGCCTTCTCTCTCGCTGTCACCGGGTGCAGATCACCCCTTGTTGCTGAACCTCCCTGCCCCCATCCGCTAAATCTCCACTTACTATAAATTTAATTTCTCCTCCGCAGCTTCGCTTAGTCTTGATTATTCAAATATTATTTTGAATTTAACTTAATTTAAATTAACTTAATTCTATCTTAATTTAACTTTAATTTGACTTGTTATCATAGTCCACCCTGATGCTATGACCCTGCTAACAGTCACTGATTAATTCGATCATCCTTATCCATTTTTAACCAAAAATTCACCGTAATAAATAAAAATATACTTGAGTAAAATTTTAAGATTAAATAATAGCACAATCGGTCGGGGATGAGCGCTCACTAATACAACACAGGGTCAGCCAGAGGATTCAGGGGGGCCTGAGGCAACAGGCCTTTGAAGGCCCATTTCACACAATATAATTTATTTAGTTTAGCTATATTTTGCTAAAATAGATTAAATAGCAAATCTATTATAGTTGTTAATTACGGTTATAGCCACATTTAAATATCATATTCATTTAAATTTAGAAATTACACCTGTACACGGGAATAGAGTGGGTATTAGGCTTAGTACACCAATACTCTTACCATTAAGATATCCAGGAATCGTCCCATGATCAGGGTCATTCTTCACTCATATTTTAAGGCAGAATCTGTAATGGACGTGCGAAAATGGTCATCTACAATTAATAAATCAAATTACCACGAGATATCATAACGCAGCCATCTTTGACTCCCTAGGGTAGCACGTGACAAGGCCTTAGCTAGGAGGAGAGAGTGGCCCCCCCTCTTCAAAAATCAACATTTATTTTTATAATACCGCTTTATTTACGGTTAAAACACAATTAAAAATTAAGACACGAGAAAATATATTTGCCACTCGCCACCATTTTGATGCTTAGATAAACTTAAAAAAAAAAATATATATATATATATATATATATTGGGATTCTGTACATTGGTCAGACAACAGCCCGTAGCTCCCCCTTCCCTCCTGCCAATCAAAGAACATCATTTTCAATATTGGCTCCGGAACTAAGGGGGGTATGGGTACATTACCCCCCTGTTCCGATATTTTGATCACAGTATTACTCTATATTTAAAGTGAATTAAAAATGAGCAATAAAGATCAGGTTGAAATAAAGATGACTGTATGGTTATTATGTTAATGTAATTTGAATATTATTGGTTACTAAATATCACTTTTCCAAGACTTGGACCGAGAAAATTTTTTACTTTGTTTTTACTTTTCTTAAACCTTTTTTTCAACTTTTTGTACATATAAATATGTTTATGTATACAATAAATGTATCTATACACATAAATATATGTATGCATACATACATATATTATATACATAAACATATTTATGTATATGAAGAGCCTATCAAACAGTGACTCGGTGGTAGTGGTGAAGTTATGATCGCATACTTTTTTAATCTACCTAGATTAGCATGGACATTAAACGTCACTTTGCCCGCCCCCCCCCGGTCAAAAAAAAAGTTTCGGTGCCACTGCTTTTCAATATCACTGTATCTCATGGATATAAGAGTCAAACATTTGGTCAGACAGGGATTTTTTTAAGAGTGTATGGAGGTCAATTTTTGACCATGGTGATGGGGGTGAACCGAACTTTTCCCTAAGTACTAGTTTTATTAAATCTCATGCTATATTAGGGAGAGATGAAATAAATTATAGAATAACCCAGGTTGAATACACCTTATTTAACAAGTTCTTAGTGTACATTTTTGGGCTTGGAGGGAGATGCAAGTTATGTAAGTTTATTTATATTACAGAATTTAGTACCTCCCCTAAATTACCATAAAAATTACTCAAGATTGCTTCTTTAGATGCATGTTATTTTTTATTAAATTTTCTCACCTCCAAACGCTTTCCTCCCCTTTTCCCGTAATTTGGTCCTGGCTAAAGCATTAGGTTTGGGGTAAACTTGTATGTTTATTAACTTTATTGCACTTCACTTGGTCCTACCAACGATATACGAGTGAAACAGTGAAAATAATTAAACTGTTAAGCGTGCACAAACAAGTCTCGCCAACTGACAAACAACACAGCAATACCACAACTGAATTAAGCTTAGAGCAGCCCTTGACCGCAAGACTGGCACACCCATACTACCCCTCTGCTAACCCTTACACCTGAAGTAAAAAAAACGCAGCTTAGAAAATAGATTTCACTTCCTCTTTAATTGCAACCTTTTAACTTCACCACCAACAAGTGTCAAGGGATACCCTACCATAAAAGCCAATGCTGTCGGGCTAATGTAGTAACATAAATATTTAGGTTTGGGAAAGTAGTAGTGAAATCAAACAAAATATGCTTTTGCTGCTCTAAAGGAGAATTTTTTGGGTGATTGCCCCCCACCCCACCTCCCACCAAGTGGATGACTGGGGCAAACTGCCCCGTTTTCCTTACCCCTTTTGGGCGTGCCCAATAAAACAACATTCACATAATGACAGTATAACACTAACTAAATTTCTTGGGTCATCCCTTCACAGCCCTTTCACCAATATAAATATTCCAACCGACAGCTATACTGGGATTCATTGTTCCTACGCTGTTTCATCACACATGCCAGACAAATAATAAAAAGTAGTGAGCACCACGCTCACCCCTCGACCAACGGAGGGCTAAATGTCTTATTTTCATCATTGCAATTTTTTTTCCGCCAAGAGGTGAAGCTTGGGCCGAGGGCGCAAACTCGAGAAACTCGAGGGCCAGTCCGAGCCTAAACTATCGATGAAAATGAAACAAATAACGACGAGTTATCAAATGGAGAGTTACAAGGATCTGCTAGCACTACAAGAGAAAACCTATGCCAAACGAATATTTCACGTACAAGAAAAAATTACAAAGTTAGTTTAAATAGAGAAGCAAAAATTGCATTTACTTGCAAAAGATTATGCTAACGACGATGAAAAGACCGATGATATCATTTTTTGGTCGGGCATTGTTCAAAGAATTTTCAAATATTCAGAAATTGCAAGTATGAACTGAATTTTATAAAGTACTAATGGAAGAAATATTACAACATACTAATTTGCCAGCAGCATCACCTTCAGGTTTTAGTTTAACTTCAAGTGGCACTTCAAGTAACACTCATTACCACAATCTAACAATGCAGAATAATACTGAACAATATCACTCTCAATATCCACATTACAGTAATTTGGAATGATTATTTTATGTAAATTGGTCGCTAGTTGGAAAAATCAATATTTAAAAAAAGTTATTGCCACTTTTAATAAATACCTACCTGTTCTTATTAATATATTTCATATTGATATATTCATATCAATACATAATATGTATTAGTATGAATATAATAATGATACATATTATAGTAATATGTATTAATATGAATATATCAATATGAAATATATTAATAAGAACGGGTAGGTATTTATTAAAAATGGCAATAATTTTTCAAAAATGTTTATTTTTTCCAACTAACGACCAATTTACATAAAATAATCATTTCAAATTACTGTAATGTTGGTATTGAGAGTGGTATTGCTCAGTAGTATTCTTAATTGTAAGATTGTGGTATTGAGTGTTACTAGAATATTATTCATTTTATACGTTTTAATACGAATTACAGATTAATAGTTATAGCTATTTTATGATTATAAGAAATAGTTTTAATTAAGTGAAGTTAATAATTTCACTTACCTGAGGGTCACGACGATTAGTTTTGTTGGTGAAATTTATTTTTTCCATCCAGTGGTTTCCTTGGATAATCGGTTTTTAAATAAAGATAATAGAACATCAAAAGTATTTATTGATATCCTCGTATATTCAAAAGATTTTGTAGGGCATTTTCATAGTTTTTCATATAAATTATGAAATTCTCCAATCACGTCACGTTGCTTATTTCATAATCCCATATTTCTCTATGGCGTGAATTAATAATACGAAATTTTAAAGTTGCATTTTCAACTAACATCAAACCCTCAAACCCTGTTTGACATTCCGTGGTTGTTAATAGACTTAATAGATTTTTATGCACTCTGATATGCTCTGTGTGTGTGTGTCCCCATAGCATTGATCTCTATAATTTAACTGGAAGGGCATACACATACACATTGCCAAGGACCAAAGTGTGACGCTCAAGTTTATCGTCTGCTACACTGTGGGGTGACAGATTTAACGGTTTCTTTCAATGTTCTTATGCGAAAACGTCTCTGATGAATAAAAGTGTTATTGTTTGAAATTAGTGAAGTATTATACCACACTTTTTTTAAGAAACATTTACATTAAAGGATAAACAATTTAGTTTTACAGGTAATACTGTACAATTACGAATACAATCTTTAACAAATTTAAATATGTAGCTATCATCAATGTTGTTTATAGTCTGCCAAGACTACACTTATACATAAAGTTGATTATTAGCTTGTATATTGGTTTCAGAAAGCATATCATATTGAAATTTCGATAAATATAATGAATAAGTTTTCTTAAAACTTGATTACATTGGTTTGAATGACAAACTTTGTGTAGTTGCCATAAATTCAAACTATCACTTAGGTTATAGACTTGTAGAAAGTATTATCTTACCATTTTTTTTAAAAGTTGGCTCATATCTTGTATATTGCTTTCAGAAACCATACTTTGTTGAAAGTTCGATAACTATAGTGAAACAAGTTAGCTAAAAACTGTATTATATTTGTTTGAATGACAAACTTTCCGTAGAAGTCTAACGTTCAAATGATAATTTAGGTCATAGGCTTGTAGGAATTACGGTATCTACTAAACCCTGATTTTAGTAATAATCCCAATCTTTAAGGCTTTATTTCGTACCAGAATACTATAATATATATAATATTTTGGTAAAATAAACGGCCACTTATAAGAAGTAGAAATTTACTTCTGGAAGGTATTTTATCCTACCTAAACACAACGAAAGGTAAGAATTCTGGTTCGAGATAAGGCCTTACAAGATAGCTTCCTTCAAAAATCATTGTATAATATATTAGGCTACATCAACCTATTTAAAGAAAAACTAACAAGTTTCGAACTTTGTTATTCTCTTCAAAGCTTTACTAACATATGTATTTAATTTAATTACTCACACATTGATGTATCTCATATATTCAATTAAATTAATGAACGATGTCAAAATTCCACAATACCTTGTATGGGTGTAAAAGAGAAAGAGATACCCGAAAGTTTCCTTCTCTCGTCCACAATGGTATGCAGACGACAGCTTGAAAATTTCAGTCACATATGTCCATTTAGTTATATTATATAGATCAATGGTCCATAGTATGTATTCTTCTCTCCGCTACCAGTGTTCTGTGTGTCCATGGTCTAACTGTCCAGTAGATGGTTTGGGTAGACTAACTCATGCTATGCAGATGCTACGCTCCCGATTATGTCCATTAGTTTTCCTGCAATATTTATCCCGTGATTCTTATCCCTAAAATAATTCCTAAACCCACCAATGGCTTTACTTAGAATTTAAGTAATGTGATAACAAATCATATTTGTTTAAAAAATGTACATTAAATATTTTGGTAATAGTAATACAAATATATTCAGATCTATTTTTCAACAAATAACATGTATCGTTGATGAATAATTAAAAAACGAGTCTAAATATTTATGTAGTGTACTCTGGATACATTTTAGCTTGTGTAGGTGGAAGGAATTTTACATATTTTTCATGCTATATTTTAAGTATTGATCTTCTAATACCACGGGATTCAAATGACGTGCGTGGTTTCGATGGGGCAAGAACTTATAGTGGACCAATAAATCAGGCTGGCTCAATTTATTATACCTTTAATAAATCAAGATAGGAGGAAGGTATTTTCGGAAGTGAAAAGATCCAGCTGGTCTAAAGCTGTCCCTTATTTGAATTACCAGTTTTATGGTAATTATATCCCAATTTACAAAACTGGCCTGCCTCTTGGAGTTTAAGTTTGAATGTGGTTGCAAATGGTGCAAAGGGGTATAGCTGGGCAATGAACACACGGCTTTAGTTTTAACACCTTCCACCCTAAAATTTCCAAAGTGTTTAGTACATAGAATGAGAGAGTGTTTAAATAAGTCTATTCATCATAATTTGATTTTAGAATATAATCACCAGATATAAATGTTTCTTAGATTTCATTAGATTCCTTCTTAAAATTACAACATTCTGTTAGACCTCAAAGATCCTAGACAAGTTTCCATCTAGGATGGACGTAATAACTGTTTCCTTATAGGTTTATAATGTGTAAAAAAAAGTCACATCCTGCAAATATGGTGTCATATTTCTCAAACTTTCAATTAGAAAAGTAGGCCTAATTCTCCAAAATCAAAAAATATGGTCACAAAGCCTATCGATTATAAAAAAAAAACTAAATTAATATTTACCATAGCAAAAGTAAAGAAATTGCTGGGAATTTTTAATGTTTCACAAAAGGAAAATTTAATGAATGTTTTACAATAAATTACTTTTGAACATGCCAAATTTTCTGTAGAGAACAGGTCCAAACTGACATCAATTTTTGAACTGATAATTAGATATGGTAGATGAGAACTGACACATCATAAAATTAATATATGAAACGCTCTCATCAATGACCTATATGAAAAATAATGGAGTATTTCGTGCTCTTTTGAGGTTTTCTATTAATAATCTATTTCAGGTTCTTAAAAAGTCTTTGTAAACCTTGCCATTCAAGCTAAAGTTATCTCAGATGTAAGTAGGATAGAGCTAATGCAACTTTATTTGCAGTACATCAGTGTTAAAGGTAATGCACTTCGAAAATACTTCCTGTAACTTCCTACTCTTACTATGTAGCATCCACCATTTGGATTCGTCTTTATAATAAAGGATTAAAGCAATTAAGTAGGTCAGGGGTATTACAGTGCAACTACAATTAGCAGTTACCTCCATAGTCTCAAAAGTATACAAAATGGAATCACTCTCGTGCCTATTATGTTTATTGAACTTGGTTTTAGCTAATGCTTGCAATATTACACTGATTAGTGATCGTAAACTACCTAGTAAAAGTGACAATTTTGTTTAAATTTAAAATCTCCTACCAAGGGCAGTGAAATTTTATATGCAGAAAAAAATCAATCCACGACTGGTAACAAATCTTCAATATTCATTGCCATGTTTGAGACCAAATGGGTGCAATAAATACGTTCCGAGAAACGTATATTACTATCGTGTAGGCATGAGAAGAGTTAAACAAAAATTATAACTTACTTGTTCAACAAAGTTCATAGATTTTCCCCATTAATCATAGCTAAATATCACTGTTTTTGAAATGTTAGCACCGTTGGTAAGGCTCATATTCTATGCCCATTGCTGGGAAGCTGGTAAAATAACTATTTGTTAAAATATAGGTGTTTTAAATTCCTCCTCTAAGTCATCTGCTTATATGCAAATTGACACAAGGGAACGAGAAGCCTAGTATATTAGTTAGAGGGGTAAATTACAAGTTAAATTATGTAATGGAAAATACACCTTCTGATAAGCAGCTGGGAAAGAGCATACCTCTAGAACTAAGAGCTTTTGTAAAGGATATTATCACAGTATTCCGTTTACAAGCAAAACCTGTATTTAAATCATATTTATTTGTAACATTATTATGTGCAACACGTCTTACTGCCTATTCGGACAATGCGCATATCTATAGTAATGCGTTAGGCATTAGGTAAGCAGAATTTAAAATAAATGCACCCATATTTCCATGGAGAGAGTGATAAACAATTTAGGAAAAACCACCCTCATCACAACTGGTCGGGATTCTAGTCCTGTCCTCCCTGTCATTGTAAATCCATTACTTTGCAAGAGTGATGCTTTAGACTTTGAGATCACCGATGAGATTTAATTAGTAATTTAGTAAATTAAAATGTAATAAAAGTGGATCAAAGTGCTACTAATTTGAAAAAAAAAAATGCATGAGAAAATAAAAAAACATTTCCTAAAGTTTTTCATTTGTAAGCAATCTGCACCAGTGGGAACATGGTCTAAGGCACTAGCCTCATCTTATCCGATATTCCAATAAAAGGGAAGTCGGTGTTCAAACCCTTTCTGGATGTACTATGATTATATTTTCTAAATTGTATTCCAAATCCCACCCAGGCAAATAAAGTCTTATATCCACTAAAATTCTACACAACCCATCCCTACCCCATTTGATTAAATATGCGAATAGCGGAGAATGATGAATCAATCTCTAAGTGCTTCATTGGATAGTCACATGGGGCCCACAGACCCATAAAATGTTAACCAGGGGACATGCAACCAAAGGAGACGGAAGAGTAAATAATCCATACTTATTCAAGTCATAAAAAAAGACTAAAATGAATAATTATGTAAAATATTTGTCAAGTGGGGAAAACTACAGTCTAACATTAGGAAAATCTTTCACTTTATCGAGGAAATAGCTTGTATATAATTTACATGTTATATTATATAAGATGTACAATTGTACAGTACATACTGTGGTGTAAATTTATTACAACTATTATATAAGGTTTTTAGATGTTATATTGTAAACTATAATGGATATTATCTCTTATAACATTATTTTATTAGAATACAAACTTTATAATTTATCATACTAAGAAAAAGATTTTTTACTTTGTTTTCTCGAGTATGGGTTTGTTTCGTGACTGAGGAGAAAGGTGGAAGTAGAGAGGATTTAAAGAGAAGAGGACAGCAGGGAGAGTTGTTTAATAAGTGCGTAAGAGACCTGCTATGGAGAAGAGAAGTGGCCTGGAAGTGTTGTAAAGGGCGTACTTTTTAACCACTGACATATATGCAGCAGAAACATGGATACTGAACGTAAGATATACTAGGTAAGTAGAGGACATGGGAATGAAGTTTGTGAGGACCATGTTAGCTGTCACGAGGAGAAGAAGACTAGGAATGAAATTATCTGGGAAAGAGTAGTGGAATGAAAGAGGAAGATGAAGGCATTTTACTAAATTGACCCAGCCACAGGCTGGAAAATATTGATTGTGATGATGAAAACGGTATAAGAAATCGATGGAAGGAGTATTTTGAACAATTTGTATGAAAATAACATAGAGAAAGTAGCAGAAATTAGAGAAAATGAAAGGATGAGTGAAAGAATTAACGAGGCTAAGATGGTAACAGCTATGAAAGTGTTAAAGAATGGCAGATCTGCGGGTGTAGATAGGATCACAAGTGAAAGGCTTAAGGATAGGGGCTTAGTACTACTTGCCAGATTGTGTGAGTTGTTCACTGTGTGTGCTATGATTTCTAAGTTCCTAATAACTGGAAGAATCATGTCATTATTCTTTTGTACAAAGGTAAAGACAGTAAGAGTGAATGTAAGAATTATTGGCAATTAGTTTGTTGAGTATTCCAGGCAAAGTTTCTGGGAGAGTTTTAATCGATAGGGTGCATGAACAAACTTCAGAAAAGATCTGGGGTGTGAAATGTTATTTCATGTCAGATCGCGGTTGCATGGGCCGAATATTGCAGTGCAACGACTGATTGAGAAATGTATGGTATTAAGGAAGAAATTTTACTGTGCATTTATGATCTGAAGAGAGCGTATGATCGGGTGAATAGGGGTATGTTATGGAATATTCTGAGGGAGTATTGTGTCCGTGCATAGTTAGTAAATGCAATTATGGTGGTGTATGATGTAAGTAAATCGTGTGTTATGGTGGATAGAGCTCTAAGCGTATGGTTTGACTTTGAACAGGGTGTTAGAAAAGGTTGTATTATGTCCCCATGGTTGTTTAATTTATTCATGTATAAGTGTATGAGAGATATTGTTAGGACGCGGTGGTGACAAGCAGAATGTATCTTCATATAAATGTATCAAACATTAAGATAATAGTTTATGATAAGGACGGATCTTCATATAAATGTATCAAACATTAAGATAATAGTTTATGATAAGGACGGATCAGGAAATGATTGTCAGCTTAGTATAAATGGAAAACGGTTAGAACAAGTGAATAATTTTGTGTATCTGGGCAGAATGTTTTGTAAAAATGGAAATATATACGGTTGAATAGAACGACGGGTAAGTGCATTTCGGAATTCAGTTGGATGTGTGTGGACTATTGCAAAGAATGAAGTAGTATCGAAAGAGGCAAAGATGGCAATATATAAAATTGTGTTAACGCCAACATTGATTTATGGGTGTGAAGCGTGGGTTTGTCAGGAGAAACATAAGTAAAAGGCGAATATGGTTGGAATGAGATATCTAAGAAATGTATGTGGATAAACTCGTATTAACAGAGTCAGTCATTAATGGGTGCTGAAGGAGTGTGGTTTGGTAGGGAATCCAATATGTCAATGTTAAAGATTTGTGTTATGTTTGTTTGGGCATGTTGAGAGGAAGAGTGTGGATCGAGTGACTAAGCAAATATATGATGGGAGATTGGATGGATCAATTGGAAGCGGTAGGCCCTGTAAGACGTGGCTAGATGTTGTATACGAATGTGTGAAAAAGAGAAACATTAGGAATCTCAAGGATAGGGAATTGTGGAGAAAGTTAGTGAGGATCGATTAAGTATGCAGTTGTTTTTTGAACTATATGCACAGTTTCTTGCCTACCTTATAATAGAACGACATGATTATGCGTGTACGCATGTACGCACGCACGTATATATTTGGTTTTCTGGTAGCTATATTGTTAAAAGATAAGTACTTATGAGTAATTTTTGTAAAGTAAATAAATTATAAAATTTACTCTAACGATTTTGTTTAAAATGTGTATTGGGAGTGTTTGACATGACAGATAAACCTGTATACTAGTTTTTTTTGAGTTTTTATTTTGTTTAGTGATAATTTACTTTGGGCTGTCTTTTTCTAGATATTTGAATAGCTTAAAAAGATAACTATATCGAGTTGGTTCACCATGTTTATCTGTTAAGCTCTTTGCTTCATAAATAGTTTTAAAAAATTCTAGAAAAATTCATTTGACAGTTTACTGATAACTTATTAGTGATTTGTTTTATATTTGTGGAAATTTCTTTAAGGATTTTGCTCAAAATTGGTATCGTTGAACTATTTTACATAATAAATTATAATGTATCTTTATATTCTAAAATAAATAAATTTAAGGGTTGTTTACTTAGGACAAATTATAGGAAATTCTAAATTTTTAAAAATTAACTATGAAGATCGAGTCCTAAAATTGTTATTTGGAAATAATTTATAATAAATAGAAATACGTTTTTATTTTTACAAATTACAAACCATTTAAAAGTTAGATTAAATCATTTATTTTTTGAAAATTTGAAATTAAAAGTTAAACAATTTAGTTTAAAATGTATATATAAAGAGTGTTTATTGTGATTAACAAGATAATGAAATTGTTTTTATGAGAAAAACTTGGTGCTATTTATTAAAAACAGATTTTTGAACATTTTCTTCGGGGCTATAAATACAGTATGAGAAAGTTTGTAAGATTTTGCTGTATCATGTTTTTTTTAATGTGCTACATATGTTACATCTCATTACAACCAACATGCTATAAAATTTTACCTAACATAATTCTAATGAGATTGTCTCCATATGAGCTGCCTCAGTGGCGTAATTGGCTAACATGCTAGTTTCGTGATGAGCTAGACTGCCAAGGACGGGGATATCGAGGCTCGAATCTGCTCGGGTGACCTGGGGGTGGTTTTTACTAAATGGTTTTCCACTATCTCTCTCTCTCTCTCCCTCTCCACGCAAATGCAGGTTCCCTTCCTTTATATTCAACCCTCCCAATTCCTAACCCATTAACGTAATTAGTACTTAAGCGTATAGCCCGAACGGGTAGTAGGAGGCTGTGCTAAGTAGTAGTAGAAATAGTAAACTCTATCTGCAAAGTAAATAATATTATGGATCATCATTGTGGAGATTTTGACGAGATAGATTTAAAAAATTGATCATTTAAGTATTATTTGGCAAATATGAGGGAAAATGTGAGAATACAACATGACGGTTCATAAATTATACATACATTTTAAAGAGGCTTACTATTCAGTTAAAAGAAATAAATTATATTAAATTTTAGCTAAATTTGAGATACCCAAAAAACTTGCTAAACTAATTGAGTTATTCTGAAAATTGAAAAATGACATGTGGATACGGCATTTGAACCCGGGAACTTTAGCTTATTACGCCAATGCTCTACTACTGAGCTATCCATGAATCGTCCCGCGTCTAGCGTCATTTTTCACTCATATTTTAAGGCAGAGTCTATGATAAACGTGCAGAAATCGTTGGCTACAGATTTGTGATTATATTAGGATCACGAGCTATCAGATAACGCAGCCATATTCAACTCGGTAGTTGGCTTATTGCTGCCACTTGTATAATTATTATAATTATCAGGTATTGCATATTTATTTATCAAATAGCCGAAGCTATTATTATGCTTTTTAGTGAGGAATTCTCAATCCATCAATTTGTAGCCGACGATTTCTGCACGTCTATCATAGACTCTGCCTTAAAATATGAGTGAAGAATGACCCTGGGCATGGGCCGAATCCTGGATAGCTCAGTGGTTGGAGCATTGGCGTAATAAACCAAAGGTCCCGGGTTCAATTCCCGTGTCCAGGTGTCATTTTTCAATTTTCAGGATATGATATATAAATGGAGAATTCCTCACTAAAAAGCATAATAATAGCTTCGGCTATTTGATTTATAGTTGAGTTATATTTGATCGACATGCATGGTAAGGTACGGGTTGGGTGTCACTTATCAGAAAATCTCGAAATAAATATTGAGTTGAAACAATAGATGCACTTTCCCCACTATTTTTAATCTAACCTTACAGTGTGCCATTAGGCTAATACAAGAGAGTAGGGAAGGGTTGACATTAAACTGTAGAATACAGACAGGGGGTACCATTGTACCGGACCTGGGACTTAATGGGGCCCGAACTCAAGATAAGGATTAACAAGTTTAAAAAATTTAGAAGATGGAAAAAATACAAAATAGAATATGAATTCCAAGCAATCGAATGCATATCCAAACTAAAACACAGTGCATGCCCAGCCCACCAGTTAGGGTTTCCTCTAGATGAACTTACTGTCATTTGTCACAAATATATCATTGGTTCGGTCCAGTCGTATTCTTTTCGAATTATTAGGAATTTCCCCAGGGTCTATTATTTTTGTACTGAAACTTAATTTGTCATATAAAGAGAGTCTAGCAATAAATCAAACAAGAAGGTGATTCCTCCTCTGTAACTAACTTTTCTCCCGCTGACTTGAATAATCTCCCCCTCCCATGGAATAAATTTGACCCTCTTTAGGTTTATCTCACTCCTATCTGATATTATTGAACGCTGAAAGATGGCTTTGTTTCAAATTTCAAATATCTTTAAAAGGCATACAATTTTCAAAAAATTGTTGAGACAAGACCACTCTGAATAGATTATAAAGGCATCCACTACGAAATTGTAAGAGGAAGAACATTCAAAATAGCTTCTTAGAGCATTCAATTTTTCAAAATTTGGTGGAAGAGTGCCACTCTAAATAACGTCAGGAAACATTTAATTTTAAAATATTTTCCAGGCAAGGACATTTCGAATAGCTTCTGGAGTAACCCAATTTTCAAATATTTCCGGGAGTAAGACAACATGAATTGCCCCTATAAAAGGCATCTATTCCTAGGCAAAGATCAACCTACAAACATTTAAACCTAGAAACATTTAAATTTTAAAAAAATATATGGAGGACGGCAACTCCAAATAGATTCTAAAAGAATATAGTTTTAAAACATTTTTCAGGAGAAGACTATTTGAAATAGCTTCTAGAGCTATTCAATTTACAAAAAATTGCTGAAATGGTTCAAATAACTTGTAAAAGCCTCCAAGTTTCGATTTTTTTTTTAGAGGAATCAATCTAAATAGATTTTAAAGCAGTCTAATTTTCAAAATAAATGCCAGAGGAGTCTTATTTTCAAAAATATTTCAGACAAGGGTTACTGTAAATATTTTCTAGACATTTGACGGGGGATGGTCCCTATGCTCTTCAAAAACCAATAAGGTTTCGCTGCCACTGAAATTAAATATTACAAAGATAGGGGGCCCAAGCTTTACCCCTGGTACCTGGCCCAGTTTGAGCACCTGGTGGGCCTGAATGTAGCTGTTAGGATACAGATAAACTAGCTTGGTTGGGCAATAGTAAGGAAGTTGTGGAAATAAATACAAAAATTTAATTAGAGGATCACTCGTAAAAACGCTGAAAATAATAATTATATGATTACAAAGACACCATGGATTGGGGCCGATAATTTAGAGATTACTCCGAGCAACATATGATTTGACAGGGTTAATGAGTTTAAATATTTAGAAACAATTTTAACTAGCAATAGTTATATTAGGTTGAAAACTAGGAACAAAATACAGTCGGGAAATGCGTGCTAATACTAGGTCAGTAAGTTGTTAACATCTCGCATGCTTTCAAGGAATGTAAAACTCAGAATACAAAACAAAAACTATTATTTCTCAATGAGTGTGAAACGTGGTCTCTTAATTAGCATGACAAAAATAAATATTAGTTACTAAAATTACTCATCGGAAGACATTTTTAGGATAATCAAGTCTCGTAAATTACGGTGGGCAGGACATGCAGTGCGAATGGAAGTATCTATAACTGTATTCAGGTTATTAATCTCAATGGGAAGAGACCATTGGGAAGACCTAGACGCAGATGGGAGGATAATATTAGAATGGACCTGAAAGAGATAGGGTGTAATGGGGTGGACTGGATGGAACTAATTCAAGATAGTGATATGTGGCGTACTTTTGTAAGTGCGACAATGAAATTTCGAGTTTCTAACGCCATAGAGTAAGTAAGTTACATCAGAAGGAAATATGTAAATTACACGTATGATGCCTCAAACAATTTGACTTAAACTTAAGATCATATGTTTGATAAATAACGTGAATTTTATGATTGCATTGTTATACCATTACTAAAAGTACCAATTAATTCAACGAACTCGCACCAGTAGGTACGCAAATAAAGGCTTTATACTCGTTTTGTGTAGCTTTCTGAGAACGAGGAGGTCCAGGTTCGAACTCAAACTGGGTATTTTAAGGATTAAAAAAAAAGTTCTCCATTCTATCTCCACACGCAGATGAGGATACACTTTCTCTAAATGCAGCTTTCCTCATCCTTATTAAATTATTGAAATTAGTACAAATATGTTTAATTCGGACGGCGGCAGCAAATAAAAGTTTGAAAAAATATATTTCATGTAATTTAGTTCATTTTTCCCGCACATTGAGAATACATTATTCATGATCTCATTGTTTTTTTACGCATGTTTTAATCTACAGTAATACTATAGAGTAATAAATTTAATGGAAGGAAAGATATATTACAATTACTAAGGTTTATAAAACAATTTTCATCCACTCATACGTCAAGTCATGTTATCCATCAGCTGTCACTTTTAATAAATAGTATCAATAGCTATGAAACAATACTAATGATATAGTGAAATATTATCCATTTTGACGCTAAAAAATATGTTTGCATTTCTTAAACCTTTCTCTTACCATAATCCTAGAACAAAATTTTATCTTATACTAAAAACTACCTTTTATTTTTAATTGGAATGTTATATTGGAGCAATATTCTTTCTCTAAAATGTATGAACTTTGAAAATTAATTTATAGTTTATAATATAAAATGATCTCTCACAATAATTTTCATCAATTGTGGCTGTGGAAGGTGGCGGTAGAGGGGGGAATCTATTCCAATTTAAAGTTATCTTACGAGATTATTTACCTAACATATAATACTCCCCCTTCAGCATTGACACACAAATAAGTTTGTTTTATTTGAAAATTTCGAATACACTTTTAATTATAATTTCATAATATATGCCAGTAAGAATTTCATATTAACTTTAAAATGCTTCTAATTAATTATCATTTATACAAATTCAAATTAAATATGAAGTATAAAACTATTTTAAGTCTTAAAATTTATTGAAGGTTTTTTAGTATAAGGTATAACTTAAAATATTGAGTTAAAGTGGCATTTATATCACACACATACTGATACATTGCAAATTTCAGTATTATTTATACATAAATCAAATTAATTAAATTATAAGTTATCTGTAACAAATTTATAGACCAAATGTATAGTTGTTCTATATGGAGTCACATGTTTATGTTATCACTTTCATTCAAGATAATTAATGAAAGATTAAATATTAGAAATACTATAAAGAGAAAATATTACGTGTCAGCATCAAGCAACAAGGTAAGTGCGTAGAGCCTCAACAGGAAGTAAGACATGGTGTAAACAAAAATATAGGGCAAGAAATGAGGTTAAATGCTAAGACAATTTGGTGCCAATTAAATATAAACATTAAGGGCTATGTCCAGAAATGTTGTTTTGATGTGATAAGAGGAGGGAGGGAGAGAGGGGGTGGGGATAAAGGAGGGGCCATACAGCAGGTGATAGTAACTAATCTTTTAACGACTAGATCCTTCTTGCAGCCATTTAAAGATTTTTAAACATTTTTGAATCTGTAAACTAGGTGTTATGAATTTTATAAAACTCCAATAAACTACTAGACTAGGAATTAAGGAAGATTGCAAAAACATCCCTATAAATATTATTTTTATGGAGAGAAGATACTGAGCCCCCCAAAAAACCCCTACCCAAACCTTTTCGTACAACACTGCATGAAGTCTAATTTAATGAGTGGGCCAAGAAGTAGCACTTACAGCAAGGCCCAGAAGGCGCTTTGTTACGTATCCACTGTCCGTCATGGTGTGCGCCCCATCACCTGACAGCTTGGTGGGTCTTCCTGGAAGCTGATCGCCTTGGAGAGCACTGTACCAGGAGTTTGAGCGAACCGATGCTCTATGCCGCAGTAACCACCCCTTCCTTCATCCCCCTCGCCAGTGGTAACCAAGGCGCCGACGCCGTGATCCTGACTATCCTTCCTTCTCTTTACCCGCTCCCGGTGTTTTATTGATCTACAACTCCCCCCTGCCTCTCACCCTTCTCCACCCAATGGCATGACATGTGACCTTTATTTGACTGCCAAAGAGAAAAACGTGGTAATTGCATGTGGATTAGTTTGTTTGATAGTTTCGCACTTCTCCGCTTGTTCAAGTTCTCCATTAGAGAAAACAACTAAGCCAAGGGCCTAGGTTGGAGAAGGCAATATTTTAAGGGAATGCACAAGCATTAAGCTGGAGTGATGTTGGAAACATATTAATGCAAAAACATAATTGATGTACTCGTCTGGGATTTGAGCCTTGGCTTCCCGAATGAGAGTCAAACATGTAGCCCTAAACGTATACAATTGAAGTATCCTTTTAAGTCACTGTTGTACAAACCAAGGTCTGCAACTGGTTTTCTTCTGGCTCACAAATTTCAACTAGTTTTAAAATCCTACTAGTATATAAAAGTGTGACCTTGTATGTCTGTTTGTTGCTCAATCACGCTCAAACCGACTGACGATTGTGCTAAAATTTCGCATGTATATAACGAGGACGTCCTTGTAACCATGGGATATATTTTTCTATTTAAACCCAATAAAACTGGTGTTTTTTTTTTAAATTATCTGTCTAAAACCCAGTGATTAATTGTTTTATTATTTTATTAAATTAAAATTATTATACTGTACTTCTGTCTTGATCGCCAGATTCGTTCCAAATCCAAAGAGTAGCTATTACATAGTATATTTTAATCTTAAATCCAAAAAGAAACTATATTTTGTGTAATTGTGTTGATGATTTTTTATTCACATAAGTAGGCAAATCATGTTGCTTTAGCAAATAAAACCTTCCTCGGTGGCACAGTTAGCTAACGCGCTAGTTTTTTGTTGAGCTAGACTGCCTAGGATGGGGAGATCGAGGTTCGAATCTCGCTCGGGTGAACTGGGGTAGTTTTTCCATAACGGTTTTCCACTCTCCCTCCATGCAATTGCGGGTTCACTTCCTCTATATTCAACCTTCCGAATTCCTAACCCACTATCGTAAGTAGTACTTAAGAGTATAACCCGAACGGGTAGTAAGAAGCTGTGCTAAGTATTATTTAACAAATAAAAATTAAATATAGGTAATGTTCATCATCCTTATTTGAGTTGATCTTATATTCACCCGGATAAATATTCAAACTAATAGAAGTTCTTCCATTGTATGGCAACTTATGCAGAGGAGTAGCCAAGGAAATATTCAAATGAAATCTTATATATATATATATTTATATATATCTATATATCTATATATATCTATATATATCTATATATATATGTGATAAAATATAACTTCAAGACCAAGAAAATTTGTGAAGGAATTTAGGGATGCCTGAAGATGTGAACTTAAGGTGTATTCTTTATATAATTTTACCTATATTGAGACCGTAATGGGCCGCTCAGCTGCCAGTGTGGACTATTTCTAAATTCAGAAATCTAATTTTTTGCATTCTCATCATAGAAAACCTAAGATTGAGAATTTGAGCGCTTTAAAATATGTGTACTTTTGTGAGCCTGACACATTCGTCCGCTTGACCACTACTTCAATTAACACTAAAACCAAGAAAAAAGCTTTTACTTGGTATAAATTTACGTGCCTGAGGAAATATTGGGGTGTGCATCTTGGATTTGTCTTTACCATTACAATATATTGTGAGTGCTATGTCTTAAAAGACGTGATGAGATATGTGGATAGTTCTAAAACCAGAAAACGTAGAAAGGGGAATAGCATGTACTAGGGATGTTTTATAATGTGAAACAGGCACCTTTTATCACTCCATTATATGTATAGCCTCACAACTAAGACTGTGTGACTACTGCGAAGAATATCTCCAAAACAAAACAAAAATAGCGAGTAAAACATGGAATACGCCTACGTACTCAAAGAAACCTTTCTGTGTTACTTTATTTTTATATTACAGCATTTAAACATTGCTCAACTCTGGATTTATTGTACTTGGTTGTAGTGAAAGTCCAACTGCAACTAACCTAGTTTTTTGTTCCAATCCACATAGATGTCAACATATGGTAAAAATTTCGTTCAGGGTTGGTTCTTGGCATATGCGAGTGATGCGTCCGCAGGGGGCCCCGAAGTATTAGAGGCCCCAAAGCTAACCCAATTTTTTAATCGTTTAAGTAAAAAAATTAAAATATATGAGATCAGTAAAATACAATTAGCTACAACAGCACCAACTGTGTGATTAGTGTTTGTTAGTTTCCCCACTCCCCTCCCGAGGCCCCACAGTTTTTCTCTCCTCCCCTCCCAAGGCCCCACCGTTTGCCTCTCCTCCCCTCCTGAGGCCCCAACTGCTTGTCTCTCCTCCCCTCCTGAGGCTACGTCGTGCGCCTCCCTCTCACTTAATAGTTGAGTGTAGTGTTGTAACATGACCGTCTATTAAAATCAGGCCCACGTATTACTTGTTTACCCTTATTTGTGTGTGTTAATTGATTTTTAGTTTCATTATAAGTTATAGTTTTTTTGTAAGTCCATAAGACAAAACATTTTGTGTTACCAATTTTGAATATGAAGAAAAGTCACCGATTAATCAGCATGATAGTCACTGATTATGATTAATTGCCAATGCACAAATAGTCGCTCTATTAGGACTCGTTGATAGCCCCATTGGTACACCTGTAGAGAGTATCAAAGACTAAATATTGGATGCACGCAAGGATAGAACAAAGATTTTTGGAATGTTTTATTTGCTTCATACCAGTGACTGTCAGTTCATGGTGCTACATGAGAGCACGTATTTTTCTTTTGAACAATATAGTGTTGGTGATATTGAAAATGAGATATTTTCCACTAATCACCCGCTTTATCCAAGCTTACATTATGGCAGTGTCGTCTTAAGAGGGTAAACTACCCTTTTGAAATAAGGGCTAAGCTATAGACCAAAATATTTAAATAACCTTTAGTCCAAATCACTCGCATACAAAAAGTATTGATTTTATCACTTAATCTTAAAATAAGATTTAGTTAAACTCTATTAATTCATATAATTATATAGTTTAAATAAAACTCTATATTTTCATAATAAAAATAAAACTTATGTTTTTTAGGTATATTTTAAGAATATAAACTTCATTTTTATATCTTCATTGTCAAGCTCAAAAACTAAGCTATTTAAATAATAAATAAATAATGTATTTAAAATAAATAATCATAAAAAAACCTAATGAGTAAATCTTATAGTCATTTTACTAATAAGATTGATTTAACTTAAATAACTTAACTAACACAATAAACCCCTTGAGCACCTAAATTCTCCAATCAACCAAAATCTGAAATTCTATTTTTTTTAATCTAGTATATTAAGGTTGATGATTTAAATTATAAGTTCTAATAAAGGTATATATCACTTTGAACATCAAAACCAAAACAACTTATAATATATTATGGAATAAAAAAAATATATTTAAATAATAAATGAATAAATAACCCAATCAACATAACTACTAAACCAGTTTAAGTAAACAATAAGAAAAAAACTAAAACTATTTAAAAATCTTAAACATTTTATTTCAAGAATCAAATCCTGTCCAAGCACAGATTTGTTCGAATGACAAACCCTTTCTTCTCCTCTGACAAGACGTGTATTAGTCACAACTTGTGAATGTGTGGAATGCCAGGCCTCCACCGTGGTTCGGATCCCACGTTAAATTGTAGGTCCTCCATTTCATCTCACAATCACACTACCATTACACATTAGCATAAGTGCGTACAACCCGAACGGGTAGTAAGACCCGGTGATGATAATAATAATAATAATAATAATAATAATAATAATAAATAATAATAATAATCTAATCCTTAGAATAAAAACTCGATAAAAATGAAACAACACTTTAAGCCAAATTACAAATACATAAACATAAAGATCTCAAAGGTATTTGAAATATTAAATTACTTATACAACAGATATCCTGACAATTATTAATATTATGAATAAAAGAACCAGCATACATAAAAATGTTTTAAACAAAGCATGAATTAAAAGGTGAGAGAAAGCTTATTTATCATAACCTATTGACAAAATTCTTATAATTAATCCCATCTGATTAATGCTTTATTTACTTTAAGTTATACTTATAATTAGCACACAAACCCGATATAAATATGGTCATTCTTGAAATTAATAACAAAATAATACTAAAATGTCTTATAGCCAAAGCTCTAATATTTTATAAAAAAAATTTGGGACCCACATTTTACAGTTCGCAGGGCGCCCCGAATTGCCTAGGACCGGCCCTGATTTCGTTCATCATGAACCATTAACTTCAGTTTTAGTGAACCTAAAAAATAAAACGTACAAGGAAAAATGTAATTTTAGTGTTGTAACTCTTTGAAACTAAACCTTTATTGATGTTTGAACTTAAGACTTTAATAAACTGTTTCTATGCCAGAGTTATTTTTTTGGTAGCACATAGAACAGCTAAAATTATGGAAGGGGAAGGGGACAATTGGCTGAATGCAGACAGTCACTGCATCACTCTCTACAGGGTTAAGCTTCATACCGCGGTTGCAGCCAGCCCGCAATGAAATGACAAACAGATTACTTAACTACCACTTCCTTTTGCCGAAAAGGCATGGATGGGTCTGGCAATGGAATTCAGAACTGCTTCTGGCACGCTAGTTTAGCTACTGGATGTGTGTATTTTGATGCAGAGGATGAAATGTCACTCAAGGAACTGCATTAATTCGTCGATAGCATATATTTTAAAATAGAAGACCTTATCGATATTGAAACGCCCCATTTGATTAGACTGTAAAAGGAAGGGGGAACTTAACAAATAAATACAAATGTGAGAGGGCATGAATGAGTTCACGTGGGAATATGCTGAGGAAATATCATAAGTCAGGATGGTTTTCAAACCAATTATATGTTATTTGTAAATAAGAAAATAAATAAATATACAGATATAATTTGGTAACCCAGAAAGCGAATAACAAGAATAACAAATATAAAATCACAACTTTCAATATGCGAATTAATTTCACAATGGAGACAAGCTTCCTTGTTAAATAAGACAGATAGCAATGAAGAAAGAGTATAATAAAGTCACTATAAAATATAAGGTAGTTGCAAACAACAATATCTCATAGAACTACAAAAAGTGCAATATACCTTAACACATATCTAACAACAATAAGGCATGGTAATTATAGCTTCTATGACCAATATAACTTGTAAATCGTCTACAATTAAGATCTGTTCCCAAAAATGGTAAACACAAAAAGCTCCAAAATATGTTATTAAATAAATTAACTGATATTCCTGAAGGCAGTTTACTCCGTATTTCACACCGAATGACTTTACTATAATTAATTTAATTATATCCCTGATAAGACAAACAATGTTAAGATATTTTCCTGATGGGAAAATATGAAAATATAGTTCAACGCATATTCCAGGCATACTAACTTCTAAACGGATTATTTCCACAATAGGATCTAACAGATTTCCACTAACATAAGGCAAAAGAATTATAACCATATAAATATATTTTCCTGAAGGGACAATATGTTGATGTTACAAAAATTATCTATAGTATATTCCATATTAACTTCAAACGATTTATTTCCTCAACAGGAACAATCCAAAAGTTCATTAACATAAATCAAAAATAATTAAACTAATGCGAAGATATTTTCCTGATGGGAAAATATTATAATGTTACACAAATTATTTATTATTTATTCCATATATTATGACTTTAAGACTTCAAAAGATACATTTTCCAGACATGAAAATATTCCAATATTTTCCAACATAATAACGATTTACAAGAAACAATACTTACAAAAAAAAAACCCAGCTTACATTTTGGTATGATGGCTACTACTAGCGTAACGCCTTAATTCCAATCGCCGTCAAGACGTGTGTTCTAAAAGATATTCTGTGGTCTATATATAATGCCCAATATCCTGGGAGAGGTAAAAAGGAAATCGGAAAAGTGGTAGACGAGGGGAAAGGGAACGAAGTCTCCATCTTACTCTAGCAACTCCGGACATAGAATATTCTGGCACCTGGTATTCGTCACGAGATCTATCTACCATAGTCTTATTCCGCCTGGAATGATCTAAAAGGCTTTCTGAACATAGCCTTTCTGGGATGTGACGTCACTCTGGTCAGTTGGTCGACGAGGTACGGATCAGTCAATTGGCGCTTAGCTCCAAGCATGTTTAGAGGGAGTGGGTGGTAGGATTAAATTGGTGCACATGGTGAACGGAGTGAGTCTATATATTTATAGTTCTTAGAAACTATATATGTTAAATAGTTCTTTGAATTCAAATTATTATTTAGGAACTGTAGGCTATATATGTTTTAGAAATGTTTCAGAATCTTTTTTTGTTTTATTATAGAATTGATTTTAGAACTCATGTAGCATGTAAATTGCTACAATTTGAACTATGAAGTTTTTTATTTGTTTTTAGCACCACGTCCTACTAACCACTCGGGCTATACATATATTTAATAACTACGCTAATGTGCTAGGAATTAGGAGGGTTGTATAAAGGGGAAGTGTACCCACATTGGCATGGATAAAGAGTTGAAAACCATTAAGGAAAAACCACCCTCCGTACACCCAACAGTGATTAAAACCCCTATCGCCCCATCATCAGCAATCTAATCTATTGTGAATGTGTCACCTTAGACCATTCGGCCACCGAAGCCTGAATGATTATGAAGTTATAACTAATTTAATCTCATCAGAGGAAAGCAATCACCGTCGAGGCTGCAAAAGGTGGTTACAGCATATAACTAAGAGATTAAATATGACTAAGGCCTTGGGTACGATACGAGCGATGAGTGGTGAACGGCAGAGCGGTATAGCGATAGAGTGGCAAAGTGGTAAACGGTGCCAGCTACAGTAAAAGCGGTAACTTCCCTCATTTCAAAGCGGTATTCTCGTCCATCTGCCAACATCGAGTCAAGTTGATTGATGATTCAACCTCATTCCTCAGATTCCTAGTTATGACAGTGTTCTCAAAATCATTGTGGCAATCATTCCACAAGCGTGTCCTTGACTGTACCTCTAAAATTAAGATTTCAATCTCAATCACTGTCTCTCAATTTATGTGAGGATTTGAACTTTTGATTTATGTTTTTTGATGACATTAGCACTTCACCAGTTAACGATTTCATTTGACCAGATGAGACTTGCACTTCATTAGCCTTCAATTTACTTTGCTTGCAAGATTTCCCTTTTAGAGACAAATCGTTTACTGACGAAATCTTGAAATGGACTGAAACCAGAGCGGCCCCCAAAAATTTAATGTCTCAAACCTGCGGAGAGCAGTGCCGCACTGCCGACCTCGTCTATCATAGCCAGGAAACGCCGCTCTTTGTATCAAACTGTACAAATACTTTAGCTGTGCTGCTCTACTGCTCATCGCTCACCGCCAATATCGTAGCCGAGACATGAGACGAGCGTCAAGAAAGTTTCCCGACAGTTAAAGAAGTGATGGAGGATTTCAAGAGAGTTCTAAGGTTTATTCAATGTATGTGTAGTGTTAAATCGAGTGTTGGAAAAACGCAGATTCATGAAAAGGATACATCTAAAATATTCATTTAAATAGTATACAGCTAGCAACAGCACATAACCGATTATTATTTTAGTTGTTACTTAATAGATTTAAATAAAATGTATTCTTTTCGTGATTTTTATTTTGTTTGTCTCTATCCCTATCACTAAGGTTTAGGGGAAACACATGCGAAATTTCATCAAAATGGGTCATTGTCTTGGGCGTGATTGAGCAACAAACAAACAAACAAACATACAAATGTACATGACTGTTTATCAGTGGTTAAAAATCTTCCTAAACAAATTAATTTTAAGTTTGTTTGTCCCTCTGTTATGACAAAATACTAAAGCAGATATCCCGCGTGAATGAATAGCTAGATACAGCACAAAGATATGACCGTGGACCGTGCAGTTAGTCACTTGACTGGATTTAATAATGATTTACAAGACATCTGAGATACAGGGATTGATGTTATACTGGATGAAGCATCAAATATCTGTACTGCAACATATCTTGAAATTGACTGTTCTTCGAGGAGAAAAGGGCAAAAAGAGGAAAAGACTGACTTTGGAAGAAAGTGAGGACACTGTTTTGACAGGAAAACAAAGGCTCAGTACGGACTTTCATGTTAATTTTGACAAAGTCTTAGAACAAATGGAATGCCATTTTAAATGTTTTAGTGGGGTGTTAGATTACTTTAAATCTTTTAACGGGCAAGTCTTTGCAATCTATGACTGTAGAAGATTTAAAAGCTAGTGCAAAACACTTAGCAAATAAATATGATAAGGATCTGGAAGCTTCTGAAATAGAGGGGGAAATAGCTAGTTTTAAGTTTCACCCAGTTCTTTATTTGAAAAAAATCAGGATTTTTCAAAAGCAACCTCTCTTGACCTATTAAATTTAATCCACAATATGTCCATAGCCACATCTTATCCAAACTTAGTAATTACTTTCAGATTATTTTTAACATTGCCAGTTACTAATGCGTCTGGTGAACGAGGTTTTAGTAAGCTGAAAATAATAAAAAAATACTTAATGTCATCAATGGGTCAAGACAGGTTAACACACCTGGCAATTCTATCAATAGAAATATATATTGCTTAAAATATTAATTACGATGAAATAGTCAATGATTTTGCTACTGTTAAAACTAGAAAGGTGTAAACTGTAAGTATAAAATAAATCTGTTGATATTTTTAAATAATGTTACTTTTACATTTTTTTCATAAGTAATTGAGGTAGTAATTAATTATAAACAAAAAGTATTCTTCATTCAATTCAAATTATTTACAAGTTTTTTTCTTTACTACAACACCTATTTAAGCTCATATAATCAGCACAGGCTATTGAATAAGATTATATATTTTTGTTAATTTTTTAAAAAAAATACTAAATTATAATAAATAGTTTTACAAAAAAAATTTTTTGTTATTATTTATTACAAATTAGAAAATTAAAAACGGGACAATAATTGCAAGCCACAATAATAATAACAAGATTTTTGCTATTCAACAAATGTATTACATCTGCAGCAGGTATACAATAAAATCTTACACCATCACCTCCTCCAGTATGACTGGGTGGAAATGGGGTGGTTGGAGATGGGGGAATAGGGGCGCGCCAATGTGACTGTTTGCCCCGGGAGCCAATTCCCCTAGCTACGGCCCTAGTACTGTACTAGTACTGTAGTATTGTACCTTACAGAAATAATGATATACGTAAAGTACAATACATTAACCTTTAAATATCAACTAAATTTAAATGTATGTATTTATACGACTAGGTACGTGCTCTGGGGATGCCACATTTTATAAATGCTATCAGTGTTTATCGATGGAAGCTAAATATTGACCTTTTCTCAATATAGCTAGCTTACAGACAATTATTTATACTCACTAAAAGGTTCTTTGAAGAGTATACAAGTGTTTAGGATGGGGGCATGCTGGTCACAGCGCACATTGCTGCACTTTTACCCCTTCATAACCAAGTCTAAAAATGGCCATCTTTCTTTCAATGAAATAACAACATAACTCATTATTTCTTAGAGTTATTTTATTATAGTAGAACCAGAGAGAAAGGGTCGAAAGTTGTCTTCTGTTGTTATTTGTTAGTATTTCGATTGCAATTCGAAACGAATAGGATAAATAATTATTGTTCTGTTGTAGATTTGTTAGTTAAATTATTAGTGGTTCAGGTGACATTCTCCCGAAATGTCATCAAGATGGGAAGGTGGAAGAAAGGGGCTCTAAGAAGAAAAAAGAAAAAGCCAAGAATGCAATTTAATTTAGATGGTGAGTGATCTGTTTGTATTTTGCTCACAGAATTGAAATTTCATCCATATACCTAAAGCAACAAGTAGTATTTCAATTATAGTCAACTCTCAATAAGATCAATCATTTTCTCTACTATGCAAACAGTTCTTAGCAGATTCCTGCAAGTTACACACTTTATTGAGCAAATAATTCCCCCCCGCCCCCCACAATAAAGTAGACTAGTAATCAAATCCTTTAATATTTTACTTTTTTAAATGTTTTTATCACAACATTTAACGATAGCTAATTGGAATATATTATAGTATTTCTTATAGATATTATATTAACTATTTTAGTTGTGTGTTAGTGAATTATATATAAGATACTATATTATATATATTATAAAAATATACATTATATATATTATAAAATATACATTATATATTATATTATATATATTATAAAAATACATTATTATATATGTATATATTATAAAAATACATATAGTATAACTATATATATTATAAAATATATATTATATGTATATTATAAATATATATAATTATAATTACTCCAATCGATTCTTAACAGGGAATATTCCCGTGATGAATGTTTGGACCGAAACGTATCACCACAATTTGGGTCCTTTGGTCTTCATGACACATTAGGTCTACATCACTCACCCATTTCATTATTCGAGTAACTTTTCTGATAATATCTCAGGTTTTCCACTTCATAATTTATATTTATAGTATAATTTAAAATGTATTTAAAAAAATTATAAATAAATCTCATGAGCCAACCGTTTATTTCACAGCCAGTGGTGTATGTATATATGCACACAGTTATTTATATATCATTAATGTTACTAAACGGGTATTTTTGGTGATTAATACCTGCGTCTATAAGGGAATATACATAAATACGCTCTACTCCATAGAATATAATTATTTTAGCTAGAAAACCACAAATATTATTAATTAGCTGTTTACATTTATTTTTCTCCTGGTCTTATTATATGTTCAGGCTGTATTCATTTAATTATATTAATTAATTAGTAATGATATGCTAGAATTTGAAGAGAATGTATCCACATTCATGTAGAGTGAAAGTGAGGAATTATTTATGGAAGAAACACCTTATGTACACCCGGCTGGGATTCGAAACCAGACTTCCTTCTCACACGAAAAACTATACTAGACGAGACTTATCAATGATATCTAGTCCACGTGCCTACCGGGGCAGATGTATTCATTTTAATGCAAGTAAATATTATTAAAAACAATTTGTATACATTTAAAATAATTATGAAGTAAAGCTGCTTTAAATGGATCATTGTTTTAACTTGTTCAAAAAGAGATTTAAAAATATTTATGAATTAAACTAAAACTTGACTTGACTGAAATTTTACTATACATGAGGATCAAAACGAATATGCGTCTGTCTATTTAAACAACTTAATAAAAAACCTTAACCTTTGAAAATTTGATCAACTCTTTCAAATACACAAATTAGAGTTCTTGGCATACTCTTTATATGATTCAACCAAATCCCCTTGGACTCGATGCATAGACTGGTAATGTGACTTCTCTAAACATACTCTAAATCTGTCTTTACGTCGATTGTGTCTATCTGTCTGCATGAAGGTTTGTAGCCAGTAAGCTAAAAGTACTCAATGTATTGAGACGGGAGTAGTATCCATGGCACCTCATAACAGCCCTCAGGCGTTGTTATTGTAACCTGTATCCTGTTGTGACGTCACCTGTTGTTTCTCAG
>CABFWO010006277.1:0-36597 GCA_902155825.1 Timema genevievae | reverse complement strand
AATGCCGAGGAACTTCAGTGATGAACCCACGTGCCTCCATTTGTTCATTGACGTATTGTGAAGCATGTTGGAGATAGGACCGCCATTTTAGAAAAGTTCTCTTTAACCATGAGGTGACAAAATCCAACATCATCTTGATAGGGTGAGCCTGTATACACATATCTTTACTCGAAATATAAATGTTTTAATTATCTCTTTTAAACTGGATTAATATTTTTATGAAATATTATAATATAGACGTCCTTTAAACTTTTTCTTGCCGGCCGCATGGTCGATTCATGATCATATTATCTGGAACCATCCACTGGTATACGACATTTGTTAGAACATCTCTTCGCAAATATGACATTATTAATCCTCTTCTAAGATATCCGCCACAGTATTTATCAAAAATCCTTATTTTTTTTGGTAAACTATCGGAAAATTAACCTCTGCTTGTAGCCTTGTCAATCTCTCTGATCGACATGCTACAGTTGATCTGCTTACCAAGTCTGTACCACTATCTTCATTTAAGTGTTCCATTTCCTCTCTTTCCACGGTCTTCCGTTTTCCTTCCAAAGTAATCTTCGTTTGCCTTGTGGTCCTCGTAGACTTCATTTCTTGATATCTTTGACAAGAGATATCCTGATATCCTCCTCCTATCTATTACTTCCTAGAAGACATGCACTTACTTGAAAAATGCCTACGGAATCACTTACTTTGTGTCACCGCACTCCACACGCCACTGGAAAGTTACCGATCTCTTTATACTCTGTCCTCACTCACCAATTCTGCTAACAGCTTACACCTATCGGACGATTGTCGGTGTATCTTTTTGTTAAGTTAATAGGTCTCAAAGTCGTAGTTCTGTCTGTCGGTAATTCTGTTGTTTCGTTGAAGTCTACCACACGTTTATCGTTCACTTTAGACTATCCCTGATTCGATCCCCATTCCCGTCAGAATGCGAGTATCCCGGTCAAGTCACCACTTTTTGTGTCACAACTATTTTAATACTTGCCCTCCATGGGTTATTGATTAATTAGCTTGACACAATATTTGCCACTTGACTAAAATTTATACAATTTCTTCTTCAACTGAATGTTGACCTTTTTACTGTTGTAAATTAGAGGGTTTACAGTAAATAAGCATTTTGGTACTTATGCACTATTTTATTAATATATATTAGACATGTATGTAGATCCCAATATCAAACAATTAATATCAAATGTCTACTCACAAGATGTCCCATTTTTGAGTCCTTGTTTACTTTCCATGGCAATGTCAGTTTGTTGAAAATCTTGTTTATTTTCCATGGCAGCTCAGCTATTTACTCTTACCACAGCACAAATTAAACCTATATCTTCTTGTAATCATTTCAAACTACATCCAACGTTGATGACATTAATGTAAAACACTCGCAAATATCAATTTTAAACAAAATAATTAAACTATTTTTAATTGAATTTTTAAAAATCAGTTGTCAGTAAATTACCCTAATTTGAGAGGTTAAATCAAAATTAAAACACTTCAAGGTATAATCATAATATAATATAATATATGATATGATTATTAAATTTTGAAAGCAATCCATTAAATCGTTCTCTTCTTGAGGGCCATGGACATACAGACAGACAAGGGGGCAGAGAGAAATACAAAACCCAAACTTTTGTTTTCGAGGGCATATAAAACGCAAAGATTAAACATAATCTCGAGGTTGAAAATGTTCACGATCCCAAATTTAAAAAAGGTTTTCTTTGGTGACAAATACATATATTACTTACATATACATAATATGTTAAGACTTAGATATTGTTGTTTAAAAGTGGAGATGATATAATTTCAAATTAAAGAATTTATAAATGTGAATACTAGGGATTGATCCTTGTACAAGAGAAGACCCTAGACAAATCATCTACACTCTTAGAATAACACTTATCTTATAACAAACATTCATTAAATTTTAAATATTTACTGACTCAATAATTAGAAATTTAAAATAGTCAAATGGTCAAACTATCATTGACAACATGTTAAAATTACAATGTAAGTGTAGTTTAATACAAGAATTAAAATTAAAACTTATTTAAAACAACAATTTAAAATAATATTAACATCTCCAGTTAAAAGTTTTGATTAAATTATATAAATTGAAAGTTAGCTAGATTTAATGAAAAGATGGAACTATATCTAAGTCTTATCTGAAATCATCGTATTATTACTTCTTATTGATATTCCAGATCAAATGGAAAAATCTGAAAGCTTAATCCAACATGTTTCGGTATTTTATTAACGTACCATATTCATGTAAAACTGAAAAATCGAAATTTAAGAATCAAGTAATATGTGTTAAAGAACGATAAGGTTAAATTGAGTAAAATAGAAAATGTAAATTATGAGAATGAAAAGTATATGATTGAATAATATATTAAAACAAACAATGTTGACGTAAAATATAAGTAAAATTGTACGTTTAGTAAATCTAAACATTAGAAATGTAGATCGTAAAGTGACATTAGATGATAATATATTAAATATTAAATAAATAATCATTTAAATTAACAGGGTTATAATTACCATATTATAGATGACGATGATTTGTTTAAAATATATATTGCCAGAAGCTTTGTAGAACTTTGAATTATTATAATTACGAAACTTTTTGTAGGATGATCATTCAATAAGTGGTAAGCTACCAATAGAATTAATCAAATAAAATTAACCAATTGATAAATGGTATATTGTCACTAGTATAACATAGAGCGTAAATTATATGATTAGTAAATATAGATAGATATATTATTGTTGATTTCATCATAAACTGTGGAATTGAATTAAAATGAGGCATATAAATCTACGGTATTCATATTCTTGATTTTGGTCCGAAAAGGTTTTAATTGGGATGGAGGCAGAGCCAGAATTGTTGGAATCGAGATTACTCTTTAGTTTTACGCGTTGAGGTAATTTTCTATTTGTGTTAATAAGGGATTGATTTTCAAAATTAGTTTGCTCATTTAAACTTTTGTAGCTGTTCAGAATGGCTGTTTGGATGTGTAGGTTTTCCGTAATTTCCATCATATTATCTCAACTCTAAAAAACAATCTACCAAAAGTGGTATCTACAAGTTGACATGTGAATGTAAGGCTGTACACATTGGCAAGACTAAAAGCTACCTTTCAATTTAATATGCTGAACATACTAGTGATTTAAATACAATAGATGCAAATCCAGATTCACCAAATAGCTAAAACTTTACGGACATCATCTAACACCAATTAACAACTGCGTGAAACTTTTATAATCCTGCTCTATAGTTCTCAAGATTGATATTGCGTTTAAACTACACATTCAATCAGCCATTCTGAACAGCATCAACATTCTAATAGTATAAAAATCAAAAGGATATTTAACTCTGAATCACAGAAGATTACCTGACTAACTGCTTGTTCATGCAAACTGTTCTGCAATCTTAACGTCTATTCTACGTGACCACCGATATGTGCTACGATAGTAACACACTCTATATTTATGGTTCAGATTAAATAAAAAATTAATAGACGATTACAATGCCGAGACCAATACATCGAATTAAAAAATATTAATTTTAATATTACAATTGGACAATATCTATACAAATTTAGGTCTGTTGACAAAATATTGTATTTGTATCATTTAGATGAAAGTACTTGCTGGACAGTAGTCATAAAATCGTATTATAACAACATTATATGTGTATTATTTAGAGTTAAAATAATCTCACATTTTGTTTATGAAACTCCAACAATAAAATTATTCTTACAATCAACTCAATAATCCACTTTCGTTTTCCTGGAAATGGCTGAAATAAACCATAACTTCATTGGAGTATTTCATTGACTAAATTTTACTATGCTTTTTCTGATTAAAAACTTAATATTGTCAATATGAGACTGATCGAAATATTTATCTTCTTTCTCCTGGAATTGATAAGTTCCAGGTGGTTTAAAGAACAGCTTATAGCATCCAGGAACTACATTATCAGGCACAAACTTGTCGAGGTTGGAAAACTAAAATGTGAACAGTTGCTTAATATAATGTAGCTATATGCGATTTGGTTCAATACATTTGAGGAACATGTATATTAATATCAAAACACAAGCTGAAAATTATTGTAATTACGTCACTGTCCGTATTGAAGAGATCACAATTCAATTAATTTAAATTAGATGAAAAATCATAACTGCACAGTAATCAAGTTTAGGACATTAAGTTTAGTGCGCTAATGTTATACCATTTAGATAACCGGGACTCGTCTCGTGTTCAGAGTCATTTTTCACTCACAATTTAATACTGAGTCTTGAGTCTGAGTTTGTGATGTGCGTGGATATTTTAGAATTTACGTTAAAATTAAAATCTTGTACTGCATACTTGGCTACTTATCAGTCGTCCCAAGTGTCAGATGACTCAAGTATAATCGCTCTCATAGTATTGGTCGTTTATACGTAGCTGACAATTCCACAAGTCTATCACAGATTCAGCCATCAACTATGAGTTAAGAATGAGCCGAAATATGGGATGAATCCTAGATAGCTCAGTAGCAAAACATATGTGCCCTGAGCTAAAGGTCTCGGTCTCAATTCCCATGTTCAGGTGCCTTTTCCAACTAATTTAAATGAGATATAATGTAGTAGAATGTTTGGTAGAGCTTATTGAAAATCACTTTCAATAAAATTTTGAGACTTACCGTAAATATTTTATGTCAGTACTATTTATATGGGAATATTTATATTAGTTTCAGCCCATAATGACCTGCCTGCTGCTTGCACATCATGGACAGACACTCTACCATTGGGAGTTAAAGTGCCGGGGATTCAGCTACCTCAGAAGGTGATTCTACTCCAGCCAGGGGATCCACCAAACCGTGAGCCCTATGTGTATGATTTTTAATAATTTTATTAATATATCTATTCTTATTTCGATTGAATGATGTACCTCCCACAAAATTTTCGTCCCTACATAACTCACGCAATCAACACAGTTATTATCAACGTGATTATTTTTCTCACGCTCAACTCAATATGTTTTACTATTAATTTAAAAATTTAATTAAATTACTGAGCTGTACATCAACATTTATCTTTTGATTTCACTCATAGTTTGGATTACAGATAATCTCTAAAATATTAATTACAATAATGAACTCTGTTTATAAAACACTGATCTTGTACTCACGAAGTTTCTCAAAATACTAATAACAACTTGTTACAACGGTATAATATCCTCTACCACGATGTATAATTAATGACAATGCGTCGTGGTGGATGATATTTTGGGTGGACGATACATCGTGTTCTATTTTAATGAATCAATGTTAACTCGCTTTGGTGGCCGCATGGTCTAACGCTCCATTCTCGTGTTGGACTTGTTTGTTCAATAGAGGGAGTTCGAGGCTAGATCCCGATCGGATGGACTGAAAATGGTTTTTATTAAATGGTTTTCATCTCTCCATTCATTTAAATACAAGTTAACTTCCTCTAAATTAAAACTTTTCTGGTTCCTAACACATTATCTTAATTAATACATTGGCGTACAACCCAAACGGGTAGTAAAACACGGTGCTACAAAGAAATCAATAAAAACTCACATCGTGGTCAAACGTGTTACTGTGGTTAGGATTGTGGGTGATCTGGGTTTGGGCTCCGATCGGATAAAGAATGTTTTCTTCCCCCTAAATAGTTCTCAACTCTTACCCCACGCAAATGCAAGTATATTCACTCTAAAATTATTCCTTCCTCACTCCTATTTAATAGCTAATTTAATCTATTCGTGTAAGCTCAACGGATACCAAGATGCACTGGAAAAATATGTTGAGACACATTGCCAGTTTTCTGCAACAAATTAAAATACAGTAGAACTTCGATAATTTGGACGTTCAAATCCGGATTGTCGATAGTTCGGATCACCAAGAAAAGAAGTATTTATAAAAATAACCCAAGTGATATTAATATCAGAAATATTGCCGTCAAAAAACGTACCTCAGCCCTTGTAGGTAGAAAATTATTGGATGGTTTTTTTCGTTGTTAGATTTTACCTTGTAATTTTCATTCAGGGTTTGTGATATTTCAACAAAAAACAAATTAAGATATTTATTTAAATTAAGTGAGAATGTTTCTACCTAAACAATAATTTATCGTAAGTATCTCGTCTCTGTTTATTTTTTTATTTTATGTATAGAAACTGACTATATAATCAGGACTGGGTCGATCCCCAATTAGTCCGAATTATCGATGCTCTGCTGTATTCAAATTTTGTTGAGGAGTACAACCTAGCTTATTGTTACCATCAAAGACAAATAAGGGTCAAACCTCAGCCAATACTCTATAAATAATCTAAATCCGTAGCGCAACTTCCTGAGGGGAAGTAAAGCCGTCTCTCTCTTACTCATAGAAATTTTCATATATTAATAAAATCATTCGTTTCAGAAAGTGAACGTTAATTACCTCAAATGAATAAAACTATCTATTTCCAGTGATAATATTTTACAATATTGTAACTAAAAAATAGAAGTGAAATATTTTAATACTATTTTATTGGATGATACTGACCAAGTTTCTTAACATTAATTTGTTAGTATTAAAAGTATAAAGCTTATCTCTTACCAGTGTTATTTTGCACCAACTGCACGACAAAGCATCTCCAATGTATTACCTGTGTATTGGCCAACGTATTGTGCTGTTGGCCAACATTCCTCCAGAAGATAAAGAGAGCAATCCGACTCTTCCAGTTGACCAAGATAGCACCATCAAGACCTTGGGTCAGCTGTGGGATCAGAGGCGTGACACTTTTAAATAGTCAGTTAGCAACGTAAAACAAAACGTAGCAACTCAAGTCACAAAACGAACAATTTTGTCTGTGACAGAACATATCTTTGATCCATTGCAGTTGATTGGACCAGTCATCCTAAAGGCCAAGATTATCCTTCAAGAACTCTGTGGCAACTAAAATTGGGTTGGGATGAATCGGTTCCAATCAGTTTTCACTCAAGGTGGCAACAATGTATTTTATCACTCACAAGTATCGATAAAATGCAAATCAGCAGAAGAATTTTAGTAGGTGACACAACCGTCCAATTGGAGATACGCGGTTTTTCAGCTGCGTTGGAGTCTGTTTATGGCGCATGTTTTTATTTAAGAAGCACAGACTCCAGAGTTTGCGATACAGTCAACCTTATGTGTTCTAAGTCCCATGTAGCTCCAGTAAAATAAGCATCGGTGCTAAGACTAGAATTATGTGGAGCATTACTATTAGCAGAACCTACTCATCGTGACCCTGATAGCCCTTAACAAAAACATCACCAAATGTTTCTACTGGACCGATTCGACTATTGTGTTATCATGGTTGGCATCACCGTCATCAAATTGGAATACATTCGTGGCAAACAGATTTGCCAAAATTCAAGAAATCACTGAAATTGAAAATTGGCGAAATTTCAAAACGCATGAAAACATTCCTGACCTTGTGTCTAGAAGTGTGACAGCTGATTAGAAAGTTGACTCGAGTGTATAGTGGCATGGTCCAGATTGGCTAATCCAGGACAATAGCGTATGGATAAAGTCTATTTGTTCTCTGGAAGTTCCAAATTAAGAGGTGCTAGAGAGGAGAATAAATAACACCACGCTTGTCAGCATTGTTCCAGACTGTGCGTTAATTGATAAATTCTTATCGCTTAGCACACTTGTACACATAGTTTCATATTGTTTAAGATTCAATTACAACACCAGACGTACTAACGAATCACGTCGAAAGGGATTACTTACGGTGAATGAAACCAAGCTAGCACTAACAACCTTTATTAAAATGGTGCAACAACAAAGGTTCTAGAAAGAACTCTCGGATCTAAGCTCAAACCATCAAGTTAATTAAAAGAGCAAACTTTATTCCCCGAACGCTTTTCTAGACAACAATGGAATCATCAGGGTGGAAGGACGTTTACACAAATCCAACCTCACATCAGATCAGAAGAATCCAATTGTGCAACCTAAGGGACACAAACTGACAGAATTAATGGTCAGCAACGAACACTTGAAACAACTTCATGCTGGGCCCCAAGCCATGCTTAGTGCACTAAGACAAGTTTATTGGCCACTCAATGGTAGAAACTTTTTCAAGAAGATTGTGCACAATTGCCTTAAATGTTTCAAGGCCATGCCCAGAGGCGTACAGCAAATTATGGGAGAACATTCCCAAGAGCAGATTAGAATCCTCTCGTCCCTTTCTGTATACAGGAATTGACTATGGTGGTCCTATAAAAAGAAGAGGAGCGAAGAAAATAAAGAGTTACATAGCTCTTTTCATATGCTTCGATACCAAGCTTATTCACCTTGAATTAGTGAGTGATCTAACTACAGTATCATTCTTAGCAGACTTGCGAAGATTCATTGCACGGCGAGGCAAATCTCTTCATATTTATTCTGACAACGCGACCAATTTTGTTAGAGAAAACAATGAACTTCTGGAACTTCGCAATCTACTTACTTCTGATGTCCATCAAACTGAAGTGACATCCACTCTAGCCAAAGACAACTTTGAATGGAATTATATACCTCCAAGAGCGCCAAAGTTTCGGTCCCTTATGGGAATCAGGAATTAGGCTGGTCAAATATCATCTTCACAGAATTTTGGGAAATGTCACGCTTACATATGAGGAGCTATACACGATTTTAACACAAGTAGAGGCGTGTCTAAACTCCCGTCATTTGACACCACTGTCCAGTGATCCTTCCAACCTTTCTGTTCCTACCCCCGCTCATTTTTTGATAGGAGACTCACTGACGACCACTCAAGATCCGAACCTGACGTCGCTTCAAGGTAATCGACTATCACGCTGGTAGCATGTGCAACAACTTTCTCATCATTTTTGGGCCAGGTGGTCCAAGGAATACTTACCCGAACTCCAGCAACGTAAGAAATGGAGAACACATGGCCACAACATTCCAGTGGGAACATTGGTTCTCATTCGTGAGGACAATTCCCCCACGTATTTAACTATACCATTATTGCTTTATTGGTGAAAATCCAACTGTCATATTTTTCAGAGTAACTTCGTGTACAATTCTGAGTTAACCATGACAATCACAAACCAGTTATGGCAATTAACAAATAAGAAATCTTAGAAAGAAAATATTACATTTTCTTTCAAAATGAGTGCACAAACCTGCGCAATCACAGGGCGGCCGTCGCACCCTAACGACAACGCAAAATTTACTGAAACACGATCATAGAAACATGTTTGAAAAAAGAGAATCACATTTCACCAAAGAGCATAAACTAAATAATAATCTATGTTACAGAAACATATTAAATATGAAGTATAATGATTTTCCAAAGAGAATAATAGTCACCAAGTTATGTTGCCTGAATTGGTTTATTTTAATTGTGTTGTCTCCCCTAGATATGCGATTAGAGCTATATATTTTCAAATCTAATTTATCCATTTTAATATTGTCTTTAGTATGTGAATTCATTTATTATGGTACTTTAAACATTTTTTCCTCTGTCTTTACAAAGTTAGGGTTCCACCGTATCGTGTTTTTGTAGTTTAAGAAATTTTAGGGGTACCTCCAGTTTCCCAGGGGTAAATTTTAAAATTCCAAACTTTCCAAATTTAATAGTTATGTGGGATGGTCCTTTTATCAGCTTGTTAAATTTAAATTTCCTTTAATAAACAATAGTATATTTTATATTGGAAAGATGGCAATTTACTCTCATTTCCAACCCCTCCCCCCTGCCCTCAATCACCTTAGCTCCCACAGTTCCAATTTGAAATTTTAAGACTTATTTGGTGATCTTATATGCTATTTTATCTGCCTAACAAATTTCAAACTAACCACATCTAAAAGTGTGTTCTATATTGGTTGTATACATTTTAAGCGCATCCATTTCATGGGTTTAATTTTGAAATTTTATTTGTTCAGACGACGTTCGGCTATCCAGGGAAGGTCTATTAAATTACATGGCGATATTTCATGTCCCTACCTCTACAAAATTATATTTATATAGCCATAGAAACATTTTTAGGGGACTATCTCCCCCTATTTTCCGCTTCTTCATATAGAAATTTATGAATTCATATTTTAATGCTGTTTGATTTAGTCCTTATATCCGCCTGACGAGTATCAATCGTCTAACACTTTGAGAAGTAGTTTAGTCTCTTAGTTGTAGAAATTAGAAACCCGTTCTATCACCAGACTCCTTAGATATAACATTTAAAATGGATTTGTGATTATTTGAAGTAATCCCTCTAAATTCCTGAAAATTTTTAATTTTCTACTTGATATCCTCTCTTATTTCCTTTGATTTCATTATTAAAATTAAAATATCCAGACGTTGTTGTTAATTAGATATGAGCATGCCAAATTTTGGAAAATGTTAGACTCCCCTCCCCATTTATCTAACTCCCACTCCAAAATATCAAATTTAAAACTTATTTGGTTATCTGAAGCCTTACTTATTCCAGAATGCCAAATTTAGATTATCTACCATACATTTGTTTAAAAGTCCCCTTTATTTCCTGGACTCCCATTTTAAACTTTAAAATTTTCGGACTTGTATAGTTATTTTGTGTGGTATTTTGTCTAAATGTAGAATTTAATTTTATACCACACTGAGAATAAGTTTTTCTAATAGTTTTGTAAGCTTTTAATCACTCAACCCACTTGAATTTTAAATTTTATATTCATTTGGTTGGCTGGAGTTTTATTTCTACCTTTCTTTAATAATTTAGGTTTTAACCTTATCCCAAAAGTTATTTATAGCTGTAGTTTCTATAGATTGGTTTAGTCTTTTTGAGGTTAGTTTTGATCTTAATATATATTTCTTACATTTGTTTTCTTGAATAGTATTAAGATTTTTGAAAAAAAAAATTATTTAATAAGAAAGTTTAAAAATATTTTAAATAAAATTCAATTTTTTAGTGAAAATAGATTTTACAAGATGTATTAAATTAACGTGAAAGACAAAAATGTGTAATATAATATAAATTAAATGCACAGTATTGAATAATATTTGAAAGAGATTGATAATATCAATTATAAGTTATAATAGTTTATAATTAGGAATGTTTTGAAGTTATAACAAACATCTACAAAATTGAATAACCTATTAAAATTGTAGACATTTGAGTCAAATTAAACTTAAAACTATGTTTTTAAAAACAAAGGATGATGTGATCATGCAATTTCGTATGTCTGTATTAATATGAAAGATTGACAGAACAAGATATTAAATTTGAAAAAATATAAAAAGTGAATTTCTTTCTTATCTGTATTTCTCTGTACCTTGGTTACTTCTGCAAGTGCTGAAAAGTTACTTACACTTATATAGGGCTGGCGGTTCTCCAACTCGAAAGTCCAGCGTCAAGCAACAGTCCGGAAAAACTGCTTGTTCGCCGGTGCTTCAGCTGGACCTTTGGGGAGGAAGAAGAGTTTGTACGCTGCAACATAGGGCTCACGGTTTGGTGGATCCCCTGGCTGCTGTAGAACCACCTTCTGAGTTAGCTGAATCCCCGGCGCTTTAACTCCCAATGGCAGTGTGTCTGTCCACGGTGTGTAAGCAGCAGGCAGGTCATTATGATCTGAAACAAATATAAATACTCCAATATAACTAGTACTGACATAAAATATCCATGGTAAGTTTCGAAATTTTAATAATAGTGATTTTCAATACGCTCTACCAACCAAGTTACTACTTTATAGATAATATAAATTAGTTGAAAAAGACATCTTAACATGGGAATTGATCTCGAGACCTTTGTCTTAGGTCACCGATGTTCTACTACTGATCTATCTAGGATTAATTACCATGTTTCGGCTCATTCTTAACTAATAGTTGATGGCTGATTCTGTGATGGACGTATGGAATTGTCAGCCACATATGAGCGACCAATACTATGCGAGAGATCAAACTTAAGTCATCTGACACTTGGGAGGTCTGTTATGTAGCCAAGTATGTAATAAAAGTTTTTAATTTTAATGTGAAATTCTAATGAAAATTCACCGGATCACAAAATCAGACTTACAAACTCAGTATTAAACTATGAGTTAAAAATGACTCTGAACACGATACGAATCCCGGTTAACTAAATGGTATAGAATTAGCGTAGTAAGCTAAATGTCACACCCTCGATTTCTGTGTAGTTATGAGTTTTTCTTCCAATTTAAATTAATTGATCTGTGATCCTTTCAATACGTACAGTGACGTAATTACAATTATTTTCAGCTTGTGTGTTGATATTAATACACAGGTTTTCTCAAATGTATTGAACCAAATCTCATATAGCTACATAATAAAAAGCAACTATCTCACCTTGTAGGTTCCCAACCTCGACATATTTGTGGCCGATCATGTAGTTCCCGGTAGCTCTAAAGAATTCCTTGTATAATCTGGAACTTATCAATACCAGGAGGAAGAAAATCAATAGTTCAATCAGGCTCATGTTGACAATATTAAGTTTTTAATCAGAAAAATCTGAGTACAAGTTAGTCAACGAAATACATCAATGAGTTTATGGTTTATTTCAGTCGTTTCCGGGGAAACGAAAGTACATTATTGATTCAATTGTAAGAATAATTGTATTGTTAGATTTATACTAACTCTAAATAATATATACATAATAATGTTATAATACAATTTTATAAATATAGTCAGGCAAATACGTAGCTCTAAATGCTAAATTTGTTAATGCTAAATTCTAAATACCCAAATTTGTGTAGATTTATTCCAATTGTAATGTTATAACTAACATTATTTATTTAACTCGATATATTTGCATTATAATCGTTTATTTTTTATTTAATCAAAATCATAAATATAGATTGTATTATTATAGTATCACATATCGATGGTCACACAGAATAATTTTTAAGATCGGTTAACTTGGTTTTCCGATAATTGGTCGTTTTGAGCTAGAAATCAAGACAGGTGTATTGAGAGTGTGTTTATATAAATTGTCTCCTAACTGTTGCCATCTTTATATTCGCTGATATTATACACAAGTCATGGTACGAATTACGGAACTAAAAAAGATGAAAGCAGTACACACAGCACCCTACAACTAATCACTAATCCATTAATGTTATTTCAAGGGTAAAAGACCCGACGTTACTAACATCTTCCTCTAGACTACTGGTCAGCAACCATTGGGACGCACGAGGCCTGCACGTACACATTTGGTGGCCCAAAAGGGGATGACCATAATTATATAGCAGTATTAATAATACAATGTGTTTTTTATACATTTTTAAAATTGTATGAATACAATAAGATAATTGAGAAATGTGTGATGCTTAAAATTCTCGAATATTTCCTATATTTGCTGGCCGACTATTTGATTCAAACTTTGAATAACAAGCTCAAATAATATAATCATAAATATCTATATTCAAGTGTATTTGATTGATAATGGCAGCTGGACAGTTGGCGTGGCAAATCGGGTAGTCGGGTAATCTTATGTAACTCAGAGTTAAATACGCTTGTGCTTTGTTGTTGTATTAAAAATGTGTTGCTGTTCAGAATGGCTGATTATATGTGTAGGTTTTCCGCAATGAGACCATTTGAAAAGGATTGTAAAAGTTTCACGAAGTTATTAATAGGTGTTAGTTAATGCCCGTAAATTTTTAGATGTTGGGTGAATCTGGATTCACATCTATTATATTTAAAATCACTAATGTGTTCAGGATATCGAATTAAATGGTTACTTCCGGTCTTGTCAGTTTGTATAGCCTTACTTTCACATGTCAATTTGTAGATACCATTTTTGACTTTTAGAGTTTAGAATAGATGATCAAAATTACGCAAAAAATATACTTCTAAACAGCCATTCTGAACAGCTACAAAATTTTAAATGAGCAAACCAATTTTGAAAATAAATCTCTTATTAACACAATTAGAAATTTACTTTAACACGTCAAACTAAAAAGTAATGCTCATTCCAACAATTTTAATTCTACTTCGACCCGCCTCGATGGAGTAGTTGGCTAACGCGCTAGTCGTGTCAAGCTCGACCGCCGAGGACGGGGAGATCGAGGTTCAAATCTCGGTCGGGTGAACTGGGGGTGGTTTTTCCTAAATGGTTTTCCACTCTATTCAACCCTCCCAATTCCTAATCCATTAGCGTAATTAGTACTTAAGCGTATAGCCCGAACGGGTAGTAAGACGCGGTGCTAAATAATAATAGTAGTAATAATAATAATTCTCCTTCCATCACAATTAAAACCTATTCGGACCATAATCAAGAAAATTAATACCGTAGATTCATGTACTTCATTTTAATTCTATTTTACTTCTTTTAATAAAACCAATAATAATATATCTATCTATATTTACTCATCATATAAATTACGCTCTATGATACACTAGCGACCCTTTATCATTTATCAATTGTTTTATTTTACTTTATCTGTTCTATTGGTAGCTTACCACTTATTATTTACTTTACCACACAATTTTCATACGTTATTATAATTCAAAATTTCACAAAATAATGTTCGTCCCAGTGGACTCATTGTAAAAAGGCTTCTGTCTCATCTTGTGTGGTTTTCTGGTTATGGGGAGGTTAGGGTTAAAATACTAGCTGATTATATAGCGAGGTGTACTGTTCAAATATGTTTGTTTTAAATTTTTATCCATGCAAATGAGACTACAATTTTCCATATATATGGTTGTGATAACAACACAACAAGTGTAAATACGCGTTAAAGTCTTTATGGCTAGCAAGACATGGAGTGTATAAAACAAATTACATTGTAAAAATAATCAAAATACAGTGGTAGGAATTAAAGAATCAAATAAATTTGAACTTTCGAAGTATCATTGTAACAAATTTAAAAAATAAAAATCTTAATATGCGACAACTTTTTGTATTTTCTTCCTACACATATTGTGTGAAATTCTAATTTATTTTGTTAGATTTCTCCCGAATCGGTAGTTGCATAGTCTGGGGTGTCAATCTCGAATTACATGGTTCGATGATGACAGATATACAGGCGATGGAATCCCGTTCAGTTGTACTGATGATGTTTTGGCCGCTTAAATTTGTCCATAAACTAAATTACCAAAAATTAGACTACAAATACTCTTAAATCTAATTCCTAAATTTCTACTCCATTAATTCTAATATTCGAATATCCCGAAGAGGTAGTCAGGCTGAGTGCATCAAGAAAATTGTTTAACTTAAGTAAATAAGAAAGTTTTTCGCGGTAAGCGAGAATTTGCCGCTCAGACGTTCTGCTTTAACACAATATTTAATTCAACGATGCGTTATTTTTAAAATACAGTTTACGACAAAATAAAGTCGAAAGATTCCAAAAGAGCTCTTTTTCCTTAACATTTCCATATTTTAAATTTTATTAAGAGATAAAATGTTTGAAAATATGATATCTATTTTTACCGACTTATAAAATATATTTACGGAGTAATGAGATTAGGCTTGATGAAAAAATGATTTTAATGTATTCTTTCTCTAACAAATAATATAATTTCTTAATGAACTCACAAAAGAAAATATTAATATATTTGAGAACCAGCAGCAATATTTTTTTTACTTTGAGGTAAGAAGATTCGTAGTTTTCTTTTCCCTCTTTCTTACTGAAATGACTAAAGTTGATCGTAAGTGAAGGCTGAAACCGATAAAAAGCTTAGACTGAATAGAGAAGGAGATCCATAAAAACACACAGACAATTGTATTTTAAGCCGTGTGCTCTGACAGCAATTAATAATTTCTCGCTGACGGAGGCGGCCATCTTAAGCTGGATTTCGCTATTTATCTATATAATATATTTCACTAAAATTATTTTAATGAAAAAGGATATTTATTTTGGATTAACAATTAAAGAATTATTGGTTTAAATATCGGTTAGGAATTGTTAAATAAATAAAACTTATTTGGTAATCCTAGAAAATGTATTTTTTCTACCTCATCTAATAGTGTTTTCCCCACTAATTTCAACCCCCTAAGATACTCCTCCATTTTAAGTCCGATTTTAATTTCCAAACTTTTATGATTATTTAGAGTAGTCCCTATATTTGCCTACTCAATTTTGGCTTTCCTCCATATGGAGTAGTTGTTTCTATTAGTTTTTTAATTCTTAAACCTCCCCAAGCTCTCTTCCAATTTCTTCAGCTCTAAGTAAAATATGTCAAATTTTAAGATGTATTTGGCTATCTGGAATGGTCCCTTTCCCTACTTGCCAAATTTCAGTTTTCTACTCTATTTAAAATAGGCTAGTAGTTTCTATTAATTTTGAGCACCACCACTATCTGTGCCTGCACCACGGTACCGATATGTTTTGAAGGACATGAGATTTACCACCACTTCTTTCCCTCTATACACCCTTAGGGATTGAAATTTTTAAAAACTATTAAAAAAAGAATAACTCAATTTTAGAAAGGAGCCTGATTTAAAATTTCAAGGTTTTATGTCCACTGGTTCTAAAGATATATCATCGATAAAAGTGGAATATCTATATCCACCAACAATCATAACAATCAATCTCCTATTTCAATGTTTTGTATAAAAAATATATTTTTATAGAATCCAACAATTTCTGAGTCATTTATATTTGTCTATAGCTCAGACACTGTCGGTTTTTAGATGAAATACAGGCCTATTTTAAGTAAAAGTTTTTTATATCTAATAGTACTAAAATTTTACAGTGATAAGTTATTTCATATCTCAAATAGTTGCAAAGCTATAATACAAATATGGAAAAACCATCATAAAAAGTCCACACAACGACATTTTTATGGGATGATTATTATTTCCATTTTATTTGAGATATTATTTTTTTAAATGTATTTTAGTTAATTAACGTGCACTTAGGGAACCAAGTATATAAGCAGACGACTTATAAACAAACTTAAGTTTAAATTAGACACAACATATCAGCCCCTAACCGTTAATTCATCACTGTGAAAGAGTAAACCTAGATTTCACCAATGATAAATATTTCGTCAATGACAGGACACGAACACAAAATACCTAGCTCAGTATTCAGACACTCTACTGAATTAGATAGGGTTTTTTTTTACGTGTGGCATCTTTGACCGGGAAAGAATTACGTTCAGACGGGGTGGATTCAACCGTGCGGTTTGATCCGTACGGAAATTGGTAGCTGTTCAGACGTCACGGAATCCGTGCGGAATATAAAAGAAAAGTTAAATAAAACATCGTTATTATTTACAAAAAAAAAAATGTTTAACCTTAATCAACCTCATTATAAAGAAGTAATATTTAGTAAAAAGATACTCATGTGTGAGATTCCTACAGAAAATACATGTTTTTATCATGAAATACCTTGAAAAAATGGCGCAGTATCTTGGGTGACTACCCTTAGTATCTTTTTATAATTTTAGCTTCGTATGTGAGTCTCCCGAAACGTCGTGGATAATATTATATTAAAGTATTTCGTGTTATATTGGCGTTTATATTTCTTAAAAGGCTTAGGGCCAATCTTACAATGTCTCGTCAAAGTCCTCGTAACTTAACTGTTCGTAAAGTCTAACCGATGGTTAAACTTGGCGCTGTGTTTTACAATACTATTTTTATGTGCTCGTCAAGTTACGAACAGGTGCCTTCCATTAGTTATTATCGTTAACTTTCTCGGAGCACTAGATTTGTTTCAAAGCTTTTGATTGGCTTAATTTTACCATCGAGAATATAAGCAAGTCATTACAACGTCTATGGAACTGTGATGAAAACAAATCGATCAAAGCAAATCCAATTTATTAAGACTGTTTAAGGTTATCTTGTATCTTTTATCATATTTATTTGTCTGCTAAAACGTTTGTTGAAAATACTAAACACGAAATTTAATTTTTAGCAAAGAAGAGGAAATTTTGCTAATTAAATTAATAGATAAATACAAACAAACGATTTAATATAAACAATTCTAATTGGTGTCCAATCACTTCAAGAATTTCTAAAACTTTATTTTTGTACAAGCGAAAACGTTAAATGATTCTTCCTCATTAAAAATTTTAGGAAATTCTTTCAATACAATTACTGTATCTCTTCGGTCTTTAAAGTCTTGGGTTCCTTAGAACTTGAAACTCATTTTCAAAGTCATCATAATCAAACAGTAAATCACCCATTTCATAATACAAATAAATGTAACCTAATTTTAATATTAACAGTTGCCTTGAAAACAATATGGTGGCGTCTTTAACGTTGTTAATGTAGACGTTATGTTTGCTAACCGGAAGGTAGACCTCGCGTTAACTTTACAAGCACTTTTACGTGGACATTAGCGCTAACCAAACATTGTAAAATCAGTAGTGGTTGTTATCACTTAACCTTATGTTAAGCCCTAACGAATAGAATAACGTGACATTGTAAGATTAGGCCTTAGCTTCATTAATCCAACTCTTTCGTTCTTTATAATCAAACAATGATTATTATTTGTTACCAGGAAATAAGATGATTTCTATATAATATAATAGTCGTTTCCTAGATACATATTACCGTTTTGTTTTATTTTTATCTGGTTAAAATATTTATTATTCTTATTTAAAGTAAATAATTTAGATGAAACTATGTTGTTAGGATCAGAATATTTTCATGTTAAAATATATCGCTATTTAAAACATCATGTTGTGTGTTTCGTCACAAGCCAGTAGAACAGTCTCAAAAACCTTTACAATATAAGCTCCCATCTTCTTTTAAACACTCTAAAAAAATTGTAAATATCTGTTTAGCTTTTTTAATACTATATAAAATAAAATAATTCTACTTGCCAAATCATTCTTTCTTTTAATATCTCTGGACACTTTAAATCCAGAAAGAAGACGATATAATATCAACCAAAGGTGGGGTCTTTCAAGGTCCTTCAGATTTATTTTTATGTATTGGTTGATATACGTCATTAAGAACAAAATGGATTATTGATCATTAACAGCTTGGCATATTCCTCCCAACAAGAAGTCATTCCTCCATTTCACGACCTTAGCTTATAAATTCTTACTGGGGGTCTTATTTTCCTATTCGCTACTTGAAAGGTTACTCCCCAAGTATTATTCCTTAATTCTTCCTGTACATAACGCTCCCAGGTCTCCCTATTGACGGATGTTAGGGTAGTTAAATTCCTCCTTCTTGTTCCTATAAATGGTGAGGAATAGAACATGGTCATCAGGGTTGGAGAGTCTCTGTTACTTCCTGCACGCCACCCTCATACTTCCTCTTAGTCTTCCAAGTTTCTCTCCCCAAAGTTTATTATATACCTTCAATGTTTCTCTTACTACAGGAATCAAAATCTTCATGGCTCTATACATCGAACACGTGAACACTCTCTAACTAGCATTCATATTCCCGTCTTTTTCCACCCCCGGGGGCAACCCCGGAACCTCTCTGAGCTTATCCTAATTCGCCTTTTTGATGTTGTATCTGAGTCTTTAACCCGTCCCTCCTTCTTCAGTCAGCTCTCTTCCTATCTCAAAGGTGATCATATTGTGGTCACTAGTGGTCATCCCATCCTATACTTTCCAGTCCCTAACAATCTCCATCTCCTCCCTATTACAGATTGTCACGTCTATATTTGAACTGGCTCCAGCTCTTCTCACATAAGTCGGTGGGTTACCTAAATGATTCAATACTTCCAGTTGTCTCGCAACTATAACCACTTCCAACTTCTCACCCCTCTTGTACGCTCTATATCCACCTATTCTCCCATATGATCTTAATAGTAGTTCGCTGAACAACAAAGATGAACTTGCATTAACATCAGCAAGATATATTATTTGATTTTCCTTATAAGTGTCATCAACCTCTTCCATCTGATCTATATACGGTTCAAAATCCTCCCTGAACTTGAAATACATATTGACTAGGATGACTGTGCCTATTAACGATCTAATTTCAACGCAAGTAGCCTTATCGTTACAATATAGATCTACCTTTGTTACCGTAATATAATTATTAAAAACCATTATAGCACTCATCAGTGATTTTCCTACTGTCACAATTCGTGCAGTAGCTAATATTGGCTGAATCCTACGACCAATTGACTATAATGCTATTGAAAGCATACAATATTCACCTGAAGTTCCTCTACAACTTTCCTGGTCTCGTTAATAACGGTCGCACTCCACATAGCGTTTAACTGCACAATTTCTATTGTTATGTTAACCATCACGAATCATGCGTGAAAACACAGCATTTGGGCCAAACCTATATGCAATCAAATGCTATGCTACCGTTGGCTTCACAAAGTGCTAGTAAGTTTCCTCAACATTGAATTCCTCATTTCTCCTTTCGAATACCCTTTTCACCTTGTTCAGTGATAGCTTAGCATTTGTCGGGAGGTTCATCGATCTTATCTGGATCCTATCTAAAGCTTTAGGGGTAAGCAAAGCTATGAATACTCTCTTAATATGACAAGTCGTGACCATATGCCTCATTGCCAAATGTGTAGTTAGTTGCTCTTCTAGCCTCTAAGGCTGGAGGGTCTCCTAGAAATTCTCATATATCTGGCCCGGGTCTAAAAGATCAAACTAACAACACGAGTTGTTTTATTCTTCTACCCTGTTCCATGCATTCCCCCCTCTAATTCGTTCCCTTTTTCAGTAGGTGCTACTGGTTCTCCCACAGGATGTACCCTACCTCCAATTCCTTTATTTCTCTCTCCAATTACTTCTGTCATTCTACTATTTATAAGTATTGGCCCCTTTTTCCAGAGTTTACACTTTCAATCCACCCATTTCACTTCTTTTCTTTGTGTTCCTCCGTAGTTGATGTCACCTCATGCTCTGAGGCCAATGTCCCTACGAGCTTCAAATCCTCTCCTTTCAAATCAATATTCTCTCCAGGCTGTAATTCAACACCCCTGGTAGCTATAATCACCCTATTTTCAGATACCTTCCTCATATTCGTCCACGTCCTTGATAGGGGGGTTCCAAACATGTGAATCTAGAAGCTGGAATTTAGAAAATGTATTTAATTTATATTAACTTAATTAACAACAACAAAAATAAAGATATATTAACGCCGAGAGATAGAATTAATTCATCATTTCATTTAGTTGTGTAATGAGGGTTGTGGTAGCTTCTGTACACGAACATTGCAACCTGGAAGGAGGAATTTAAAATTTTTATTAGACTTACTTAGGCATACTCCTTTACTTTTTGTACCCTTTTTAATGATTTCAACTTTTTAACCTTTATAAATATTTTTGGACTTTTAAATTATTTAGCTCTTCATAGCCACTATACCCTTTTGTCACTTACTTTTACTTACTTGCACTGTCATTAGAAATTAAAGTTTATTGCCACACCTACAAATGTATTCTACCTATCTCTAACTTAAGTCCACCTTATTACATCCTATCCCTATCTTGAGCTAGTTCTATCCAGTCAACCTCATTACACCCTTTCTCTTTCAAGTCCATTCTAATGTTATCCTGCCGACTAAGTCTCCCCAATGGTCTCTACCCATTGAATTTGCCCGTCAGTATTTTTACCAAGGTTATAGATTCTCTCATTCACGCTGCATATCCTTCCCAACATCATCTATGAGACTTGATTATTCTAAAAATGTATCGTGATTAGTGCAGAGTACCCTATTAAACCCAGTTACTTATGTTAGCATCTATACCCCTTTTAATTTGTATTAGTTTGATCTTTATTCCGTTTTACAATACTTAAAATTTTGAATTTTTTCCCCTTTTTATCTATTTTAAAAAATCTAATCATATTTATTTTGACTCTTTCTTTTGCAGTCATTGAACTTTATTCACATTTTAACCATTCATCCTTTTTACCATAAATGTTATCATTCGGGCAAAGTTGGGTACTTCAATGGTAGTGTAATTTATATTAAAGTGATCATCAGTGACTAGAATAATGGTCGGTTTCTCAAACATCTCTAATCTGTTGGCCTTGCCTGTGAAATTCGGCACGCGATACCAATTAAATCTCAAAACCAACCATTTCAAATCAGTGAGCATGTGAATATGACAGCGCATGTGCTGAAGATCTAACAACAAGCAGCTGTGTATTCACACGTTCACAAAAAAACTAGCTCAGAACATAAAAGTGGTCACGTGTCGAGCTCTAAGCCAATCACAAGATTTCTGCATAATAAGCACTAATGTCCAACTCATCTCAAGTTCACCCTCTATGCCTAAGATGATTGGCATAGGAGAACCAATGAAGTCTCAGAACCAACAATCTTAAATCAGTGTGAATGTACATTTGTAATGCATTCGCTCTACAGCCGGAAACAATCAGGAAGCTTCGTTAGCTGTTTTTAGGAGATTTGAAATAAACCGTTAATGCAAGGCGTGTGTATCGATCTATTTGATTGTGCCACGACACAGCATTATAATTTGAAAACATCCATCGTAATAATGATTTAAAATATATAATATAAATCCAATAGAAAATAATATATATTTATAATCATCTGTTACAATGCATCTTGGGTCAACATAAAGTGTGTGACGTACTGCGCATATCCTTCTTTCTATTTTCGGCGAACGTGTGAATCAAGCTTAAAGTTTTGACGTGAGTTTCAGCGCACTCCACCTTATCTCCGTGGGAGTTTAGAATAAGGAGACATTTTACTAAACTGACCCGGCCACAAGCTGGAAACAGATGATGATGATATAAAATTGATCAAATTACTTGTTTGTCTAGTATTTCTACATGTAAAAATACAAATTTAATGGTATGATCCTGCAATCAAGGTAGAGTAACCACTGACATTAGCAATGATAGTGTCATCATTTGCTAATATAGGGTGTCATGTGTTCAGCACATTAAGCCTTCCAGCCTGTGATGTTATTTTTGGTTAAAAGAGTTACTTATAATAGAAATCTAATAATCAGTTGACTAAATACTTCAAATATATAACATCGTTGTCAATTTCACTTTTTATTTGTTTTAAATTTCATTCAAAACTCCTAAAGTTTTGAATATTCATTATTTTTTCATGTACAATTAAAATATATGTTATACATATAATCTACTTACCTATATTTCACTATATTAAATCATCTTTCTTTATTTTTATTTTTATTTTTATTCACAAACTGCCAACCCGCCATGTTTATTAATTTTGTTGGTAGGTGATTTTAACGCTATCTGCTCCAGAGAGTGGTTTATTTCGGAACTATTCGATTCGTTTATTTTTATGTTCTTGGACACTTATAGCATCTGGCTGTCTCTTGAAACATTAATTGCCCCTAGCGGAAGAAATTATTATTATCGTTTTGTTTTTTTGTTTGGTGCCAAGTTTAAATTAATTTTAAATATGAATTATGTTCCTATGTAAAAAATTATAATCATCTTAATAGTAATACCCCCAATATCTAAATAATTAAGATTGTTTGCTTTATTCTTGCTTACAAATCCCGGCGAATGTTTTCTCCTAGGCCGGTGATTGTTTATTTTAAAACAAAAAGAACGTGTTTGTGTTTTGTCTTACTTTTTGTTGGGACTCTGAAATTGGCTTCGAAAGCGGAAGGAAGGATCCGATCTGCGGATCCTTCAATTATATTTCTTTAAAGGTTCATGGTAATTTTAATCATCTAAAACTTCTAAAAAGAGGTATAAACTTGTGAAGAAGGTTGAGTGGAAGCACTCAAAGAAGATCTTCGTGGAAATTTAAGGCCGGAGAGTTAAATATTGACGGAACTTTGACTCAACATTTTTACCAGAGCAAGGACATTTTCGGGTGAGATCAAATCAATCTGTAAACATCCTGTTATGGATGTAAATAATTAAGCATAATCCTTAAAATTACTAAAGAAAGACAAATAATTTCAGTTTTTTTTTAAAACCAGAATTAATAACTTTTGTCCACCTCAGAACAATATACTTTTTTTTATTATTAAAGAATCATAGCCTTATTGTTACATGTTATACAGAATAAATTTTGTTGTTGTTAAAATCCTGTTATTTGCTTAAAGAAATATTACAATTATACTCACAATTCAAGTGAGAGTTTAACAATTTCAAGTATTGCTTAGCAATACTTTTATTAACATTATAATATACGAGGCATGCCTTAGTATGTAGGGTTTATTTAAGGATATCATTCACTACAATAATTAAAATCACTCTTTAAATTTAATTGTTTTATTGTAATTTACATCAATGTACCTTGTATTTTCTTTTGAACTTGCATCCCATGTATAGCGATGCTCAGTAGATTGGATTGGTCAGAGCAAGAATCAGAATCTGCATCAGGAAGTCTTTGGTTGTAAGTGTCCAACTTAAGTCCAAACTTTAGGTAAAGTCCAGGGGTCTTGAGAGAAAGGGTTTTCGTATTACCAGTGAGCAGTTTATGGGGATAAATTTATTCTATAATTAAAAATCTACCTATCTCACAAAATAAAAGGGGTTGGTATTTGGCGCCCAATAAAAAATACAATATTATAATATATTATATATTATAGATTATATAAAATTAAAATAAATTCCAAAAATTAAAATAAATAAATAAATACACACATATATAAATATTTATTTTTCCATTACAAGCCTTTAATCTCAGTTTTATAGACTGGAGCTGCTAATTTATTTCATTAACTAATTTTTCCTCTATAGAATGAGTCTTAATCCATTTCAGACCCAGTGCTTCACAGAAATGAATGGCCCACAGGAATGACCCAAACAATAAACCCTTATTTTTTTTAAATATTTCTTATAGCAGTGCCTCTTTACTTGATGTATACATTCCTTGAAGCCCCCTCACCCCTTCAGTGGCCGAATGGTCTAAGGCGCTATTCTCGTGTTAGACTGGTCTGTTGAAGACGGGGTGATTCGGGTTCAATTTCCAATAGGGTCTACTGAGGGTGATGTTTCCTAATAAGTTTTCCACTCTTATTCCATGCAAATGAGAGTATACTACTTCTAAACATTATGCAACATTGTATATTATATCGTTTCAATGATCTTAAAGAGATTTTAGTAAATGTTCCCACTTTTAGGTAAAAGAGCAAGAAAGCCTGTCCGGGGAACCATTTATTTATTTTTTCACTAAATTGAGAGAAAATATTTGTTTTAAACTAAAACTTCATTATTTGCTCACAAAACTTAAAGCTTCTGACTTTTTCAAAATTATTACTATGCTATTCTTACTGTGAAATTGAGCGTTACTATTTGTTTTACCCTAAAATATTGCATTGTGGATTTTATCAAACCTTTAAATTTTAAATGGATTCAGCTTATTTAATAATATATGTGATGACACTTCACACCATAATATATTTTTATAGCATTATTTTCATTCAAAATTATTGAAAACAAGATGGTGGCCCTTTTTTAATATGGACCATGAGACATACCATGTTTCCAAGTTTTCTACATTGGCTTATTTTGGTTTGAATAAATCATTTATAAAATTAATCATTCTGTACTTGAAAATCCACATTTATATATATAGGGAGAGTGGAACCCAGACTTGAACCTCATTCACCCCGTCCTCAGGTGACTAGTTCAACACGAAACTAGGGCGTTATCAAGATACGCCTGAGAGCTGAGCACTCCAGTTGAGTTCCCTAGCACTGAGACAATCTTTCCTGTGTGAGCTGAGCAGATCAGTCGATTTCCCTAACAGTGAGACAGTCCTGCCTGTGAGCTGAGCACGTCAGTTGGCTTTCTTACCACTAAGATAATCATTCCTGTGAGATCAAAACCAATAATATATATCCATTGAACTGTAAACTACAGTTAATAAAACTTTCATATAAATATTTATATTAATAATTGTAGCAGAAAAAGCTGAACTCCCTAAGGGCTGTACTTCCATTTATTCAAACTCTTTTGTGGTTGTTAACCGGCGATAAAACTTTAATTGTTAATCCAAAAAATATAACTTATAAACTAAAATAATTCAAGCGAAATATATAATATTAATAAATAGCGAGATCCAGCTTAAGTTGGCCGCCTCGGTCAGCGATAAACTATCAATAGCTGTCAGGCCACACAGCTTAAAATACATTGGCTTGTGTGGTTTTATGGAACTCCTCTATTCAGTCTAAGCTTTTTATCAGTTTTAGCCTTCACCTACAATCAACCTTTGTCATGTCAGTAAGAAAGAGGGAAAAGAAAACTACGAATCTTCTTATCTCAAAATAAAGAAAAAAAATCTTGCTACTGGTTCTCAAATATATTAAAATTTTCTTTTGTTAGTTCAATAAGAAATTATATTATTTGTTAGAGGAAGAATACATTAAAATCATGTTTTTTATCAACCTAATCTCATTACTCCACAAATATATTTTATAAGTCGTTAAAATATATAATGTCATATTTTTAAACATTTTATCTATTAATATACTTAAAATATAGGGTTGTTAATGAAAAAGAAAGAGTACTGTTGGAATCTTTCGACTTTATTTTGTCGTGAACTATATTTTGAAAATAATGTATCGTAGAATTAAATATTGTGTTTAAGCAGGACGTCTGCACAGCGAATTTTAGCTTACCGAGGCAAACTTACTTATTTACTTAAGTTAAACAATTTTCTTGGTGCACTCAGCCTCACAACCTGTTCGGGATATCCGAAGATTAGAATTAATGGAGTAAAGATTTAAGAAATTAGAATTAAGAGTATTTGTACACTTATTTTAGCGAAATTAGAGCATATGAACAATGTAAGAGGCCAAAACATCATCAGTACATCTGAACGGGATTCTATCCACTATTTATCTGTGTCACCATTGAAACAATATAATTCTAGATTGACACCCCAGACTATGCAACCACCGATTAGGGAAAAATCTAACAAAATATATTATAATGACACAGAATAAGTGTAAGAAGAAAATACACAAAGTAGTCACAAATAAAAAAATTTATTTTATAAAGTTGTTACAATGATACTTCGAAAGTTATAATAATTTAATTTCTTAATTCCCACCACAGTATTTTGAATATTTTTACGATGTAATTGGTTTTATATACACCACGCCTTGCTAGCCATAAAGACTATAATGCGTATTTATACTTGTTGTGTAGGGATCACAACCATATAAATGGGAATAAATGTAGTTTCATTTGCATGGATAAACATTGAAAAACAAATATTTTTGAAAAGTACACCTCAGTATATAATCAGTTATTATTTTAATCCTGACCTCCCCGTAACCAGAAAACCACACAAGATGAGACAGAAGCCTTTTTACAATGAGTCCACTGGCACGAACATTACTTGGCAGTCAAAAGAGTAAAAGATATATCTAATTCACACAACTTTTTTGCTTTTGGGATTATATTTCAGATCTATATGATCTATATACTATGATTTTGGTTTGAATAATAGTCTAGAAAGTCCAACATATTTTTTTGCAGACAAAATTGATAACATTTTACTATATTATTTGTGTTATTTTGTAGTTATTGATAATATCCATCAACATTAACAGCTGTAGATAGCATGACTTGATGTATGGATATAATAAAATGGTTTAAGTAGCTTTAGTAACTACCAGGTACTGTTATTCCTACAAAAATCAGTGAGTATATATACATACACACCACACACGGACTTACTAACAATATTTTAAAACTAAACGATAAATTTGATAGAATAACTACAACTTAATTTACTTGTTCTATGGCATTAGGAACTTGAAAGTTCGTTACCGCACTCATTAAGTTCGTTACCGCACTCACTAAAGTACGCGACCTATCCCTAGCTTGAGCTAATTCTTTCCAGTCCACCTCATTACATCTTATCCCTATATTGAACTAAATTAATCCAATCGAACCCATTACAGCCTATTCTTATATTGAGTCTATTCTATCCAGTCCACCCCATTACACCCTATCCCTATCTTGAGCTTATTATATCTAGTCCACCTCATTACCTCTATCCCTATCTTGAGCTAGCTTTATCCAGTCCATTCCATTACACCTTAGTCCTAACTTGAGCTAATTCTATCCAGTCGACCTCATTACACCCTATCTCTCTCAAGTCTAACCAAATGTTATTAGCTCATTTGCGTCTGGATCTTCTTTATTAAGTTATAAATGTTCGGTTAACTTAGCATATCTAGAATCAGCAGACACTTGGGCTAAGCCATAGAGAAAGGTTTATGAATAGACTAAAGCCCGTCCATGGCGTGATATTAATTGAGGAGTCATGTTTGTAATTCAGGCTGGGTTCAATAAGATTTATTTCCCTAGATGTTTGTCCACCTAAATACGTGTATTACATGTTTGATTATCTTTAGTAGTAATATTTTTCGAATACTAACTCAGACCCAAGCCAAAACATAATTGGAGGTGTGCGGATAATATAATCATGCATAGGGGCGCAACAGTTTTGAAACCGCCACTGAATGTTACACGATAATTTATACCAATACTAAACTTATTGTTTGATTAGGCTAAGGCCAGATAAATTGTTAGATAAGTGCGATAAATGTTATTTCAGATAGTGTTCAATGTTGAATAGGGCATTGTGGTTGTGATATCGACTAGAGTTTACTGCCGTTAAAGAATGATGTTATTAGGACAAAATTTGGACAATATTCTATAACCATAAAAGGAAGAGGACATTAGTAAGTGATATTGACAATGGTCTAGTGCCGTTATAGGAAGATAACTTTTGGGAAGTGATATTATCAATATCCTATAGTTGTGTGATGAAGAGGGCACGAGGATAGTGATATTGACAATATTATACAATTACGTTTTGAGTAGGGCATAGGGTTAGTGATAGTGACAATAGTCTACTCCATTAAAGGAAGAGTACATTAGGATAGTGATATTACAGCCGTTATAAAAGAAGGGCATTAGGGTAGTAATATTGATAAGAGTCTACAACCGATAAAAGTGAAAGACCTTTGGGTAGTGATATTAATATCAGTCTTAAGCCTTTAGAGAAAAAGAGCATTAGGGTCGTGCTATTCACAACAGTCTACAGCCATTAGAGGAATATGGCATTAGGGTAGTGATATTGACAGCAGTCAACAGCCGTTAGAGGTAGATGTAATTATGGTAGTGATATTGACAACAGTCAACAGCCGCAAGAGAAATATGTCATTAGGGTAGTGATATTGAGAATAGTCAACAGCCGTTAAGGGAGAGAGCATTATGGTAGTGATATTGATAACAGTCTACAGCCATTAGAGTTAGATGGCATTAAAGTAGTGATGTTTACATTATTCTACTGCTGTGTGATGACGAGGGAACTACTGTAGAAATATTTACAGTACAAAATGAATCTTCAACTTTAAGATTTTATTTTTGGTTACCACGTTTTATTGAACATTCGAGTTGTAAGTATAATCACTAATAACTTTTATTTGCTAAGAATGAGGAAGATTGAATTTAGCTGAAATGTACCAGCATTTACATCTAAAATCTATAGTTTGCTCTAAATTTCGATTCCTATGATATTTGAGAAACACAAAAATCTCAAAAAAAGTATCAAGAGTACAAATGAACACGGATTCAAGAATCAATTTTAAGCAATTGGTAAAAGGAATTACAAAGACGTAGCTGGAAGGGAAAGAATAATAAATGACAAAATTGTATTAATATAATTATTTTACACAAAAATTGTTCTCTTTGATGTTTATATTGTTATAGACAAGACAAAAAAATCATTTATCAGTGGCACCAAGCGTATATAAAATTATTTTTTAAATTCAATTTTTATATATTTTAACCCTAAATTAAATTGCACACATTTTTAAAGATTGGAAAGGAATTTAAGATTTTGATTTGAGAAATATTTAATTCAAACTATCAGAAATAATAAATTAAATATTCTTTCTTAATCTTTTATTCCCTTCTCCTTATTTGATCTTTAGTCTTCTATAAAAACATGTTTCGGTGTTATGTTAAACCATCTTCAGGTCTGAGGTAAACCAATGAATTGTGAAATATTGTTTGGATATAAATAAATTTGTAAGTATAGTAAGATAAATATTAGAAATGTAAATAGTAAAGAGAAATTAGTAGATAATATACGAGATATTAAATAAATGATGACGATGATTTCTTTAAAATACGTACTGGTGAAAGTTTTGTGAAATTTTGAATTATAATAACGTATGAAAATAGTGTGGGATAGTCAATAATAAGTGGTAAGCTACCAATAGAATAAATAAAATAAAATAAAACAATTGATAAATGATATATGGTTGCTAGTATATCATAGAGCGTAATTTATATGATGAGTAAATATAGATAGATATATTATTATTGATTATATTAAAGATGTGGAATTGAATTAAAATGCGGCAAATGAATCTACGATATTAATCTTCTTGATTATGGTTCGAATAGGTTTTAATTGTGATGAAGAGAGAGTTTAAATTTTTTGAATCAGTATTACATTATAGTTCGACGTGTTGAAGTAATTTTCTAATTGTGTTAATATGAGATTGATTTTCAAAATTAGTTTGCTCATTTAAAATTCTGTTGCCGTTCAGAATGGCTGTTTAGAATTTTAGGTTTTCTGTAATACTCATCATCTATTCTCCACACTAAAAGTCAAAAGTGGTATCTACAAATTGAGATGTGAATGTTAGGCTGAATACATTAACAAGACCGGAATTAAGCATTTAATTCGATATGCTGAACATTAGTGATTTTAAATACAATAGATACAAATCCAGATTCGCCAAACATCTAAAACCTTCCGAGCGTCAACTAACACAATTTGTCACGCCAATTGTCTAGCTGCCATTAGCAATCAAATACACTTGAATATACATATTTATGATTATATTATTTGAGCTTAATTATTCGAAGTTTTGAACCAAATAGTCGGCCAGAAAATATAAGAAAATATTCGAAAATTTTAAGCTTCGCACATTTCACAATTATCTTATTGTATTCATACAATTTTAAGGATTTATAAAAAACACATTGTATCATTAATACTGCTATATAATTATGGTCATCCCTTTATGGGCCACCAAATGTACGTGCGGGCCTCGTGCGTCCCACCGGTTGCTTACCTCTAGTCCAGAGGAAGATGTTAGTAACGTCGGGTCTTTTACCCTTGATATAACATTAATGGATTAATGTTTGGTTGTAGAGTGCTGTGTATGCTGTTATAATCTTTGTTAGTTTAGTAATTCGTACCACGACTTGTGTTTAATGTAAACTATTATAAGGATGGTGACAATTTATGCAAAAAACACTCTTAATACACCTGTATGGGATTCTAACTCAAAATGATAAATTATCCTAAAACCAATTTAAATGATCTTAACGTCTACTCTGCATGACCACCGATATGTGCTATCACTATATAATTATGATTTTGATTAAATAAAAAATAAATAGACGATTACAATGCCAAGAACAAAACATCGAATTAAATAAATAAGGTTAGTTTTAACATTACAATTGAAATAAATCTATACAAATATAGGTATTTATCACTTAGCGTTTAGCATTAACAAATTTTGCATTTAGAGCTACGTATTTTCTGGATTATATCTATAAAATTATATTACAATATTGTTATATATGTATTATTTAGAGTTAATATAAATCTAACCTTTGGCTTACAAAACACCAACAATAAAATTATTCTCACAATCGAATCAATAATGCACTTTCGTTTCCCCGGAAACGACTGAAATAAACCATAACCTCATTGGTGTATTTCATTGTCTAACTTGTACTACGATCTTTCTGATTAAAAACGTAATCTTGTCAAGATGAGCCTAATTGAACTATTGATTTTCTTCCTCCTGGAATTGATAAGTTCCAGGTGGTTCAAGGAACTGTTTAGATTTCCTGGGAACTACATGATCGGCCACAAATATGTCGAGGTTGGGAACCTACAAGGTGAGACAGTTGCTTATTATTATGTAGCTATATGCGATTTGGTTCAATACGTTTGAGAAAACCTGAATATTAATATCAACAAACAAGATGAAAATCATTGTAATTACGTCACTGTACGTATTGAAGGAGATCACAGTTCAATTAATTTAAATGAGATGAAAAATCACACTGAACAGGAATCGAGGCAAGGACATTTAGCTTACTATGCTAATTCTATACCATTTAGCTAACCGGGATTCGTCTCGTGTTCAGAATCATTATTCACTCATAATCTATGACTGAGTCTTTAAGTCTGAGTTTGTGATGTGCGTGAATTTTCATTAGAATTTCACGTTAAAATTAAAATCCTGTATTGTATACTTAGCTACATATCAGGCCTCTCAATCGTCAGATGACTCAAGTATGATCGCTCGCATAGTATTGGTCGCTCATATGTAGCTGACGTTTCCACACGTCCATCACAGATTCAGTCTTCAACTATTAGTTAAGAATGAGCTTAAACATGTGATGAATCATACATAGCTCAGTAGTAGAACATCGGTGGCCTGAGACAAAGGTCTCGGGCTCAATTCCCGTGTTCAGGTATTTATATTTGTTTCAGCCCATAATGACCTGCCTGCTGCTTGCACATCATGGACAGACACTCTACCATTGGGAGTTAAAGAGCCGGGGATTCAGATACCTCAGAAGGTGATTCTACTGCAGCCAGGGGATCCATTATACCGTGACCCCTATGTGCCAGTGTACAAACTCTTCCTCCCCAAAGGTCCAGCTGAAGCACCGGTGAACAAGCAGTTAGAGAACAGATAGCCTTATATAAGTGTAAGTAACGTTGCAGCACTTGCAAAAGTAACCAAGGAACAGGGAAATACATTTAAGAAAGAAATTCACTTTTTATATTTTTCAAAATATAATATTTTGTTCTGTCAATCTTTCATATTAATACAGACATACGAAATTGAATGAGCACATCATCCTTTGTTTTTAAAAACATAGTTTCAAATTTAATTTGACTCAAATTTCTACCATTTTAATAGGTTACATAATTTTTTAGATGTTTGTTATAACTTCAAGACACTCCTAATTATAATGTATATTATAACTTGTAATTAATACTATCAATCTCTTTCAAATAACATTCAATACTGTGATATATTTATATTATTTTACACATTTATGTCTTTCACGTTAATTTAATACCTAATTTCACTAAAAATTGAATTATTTAAAAATCCTTAGACGTTCCTTACAAAGCAATTTAAAAAGTTTTTCAAAAATCTTAATGCTACCCAAGTAAACAAATGTAAGAAATATATATTAAGATCAAAATTAACCTCAAAAAGACTAAACCAATCTATAGAAACTACAGCTATAAATAAGTTTTGGGATAAGGTTAAAAACTAATTTTTTAAAGAAAGGTAGAAATAAAACTCCAGCTAACCAAATGAATATTAGAATTTAAAATTCCTCAGAGTGGTTTGAAAAAAGTGGGTTGAGTGGTTAAAAGCTTACAAAACTATTAGAAAAAACTTATTCTCACTGTGGTATATTATTAAATTCTCTATTTAGGCAAAATACCATACCAAATAACTATAAAAGTCCGAAAATGTTAAAGTTTAAAATTGGAATCCAGGAAAAAAAGGGGAGTGTTAAACAAATATATGGTAGATAGTATAAATTTTTCATTCTGGAATAAGTAAGGCTTCAGATAACCAAATAAGTCTTAAATTTGAAATTTTGGAGTGGGAGTTAGATAAATGGGGGGAGGAGTCTAAAATGTTCAAAAATTGTGGATAAACTACTTCTCTGTGTGGCATTAAGCTGGAATTGGTCAAGCAGATATAGGGCCTAATCAAATTAACAACAAAGTTTGAACATTTTAAATTTCAAAATGAAATTAAAGGAAATACAGGGGAGGGGGTATGGGGCTTACAAGTATCTGGTAGAAAAATTAAATTTGTCAGGAATTTAGAGGGATTACTTCAAATAACCACAAATCTATTTTAAATGTTATATCTAAGGAGTCTGGTGATAGAGCGGGTTTCTAGTTTTTACAACTAAAAAACTAAACTACTCCTCAAAGTGTTAGACGATTGACACTAGTCAGGCGGGTATAAGGACTAAATCAAACAGTATAAAAATATGAATTCATAAATTTCAAAATGAAGAAGCGGAAAATAGGAAGAGATGGTCCCTTAAAAATGTTTCTATGGCTATATAAATACAATTTTGTAGAGGTATGGACATGAAATATCGCCATGTAATTTAATAGACCTTCCCCGGATAGCCGAAAGACGTCTGAACAAATGGAATCTCAAAATTGAAGCCCATGGAATGGAAGCACTTAAAATGTATACAACCAATATAGAACATTATTTTCAATGTGGTTAGTTTGAAATTTGCTATGCAGGTAAAATACCATATAAGACCACCAAATAAGACTTAAAATTTCAAATTGAAACTTTGGGAGATAATGAGATTGAGGGAGGTTTGGAAATGAGAGTTATTTGCCAAACTTCCAAAGGAAACACTACTATTATTCATGAAAGGAAATTTAAATTTGCCAAGTTGACAAAATGACCATCTCACATAACCATTAAAATTGGAAAGTTTGGAATTCGAAAATTTACCGCTGGAAAATGGGAGGGGCCCCTAAAATTTCCTAAAATAAAAAAAAAACCTATATGGTTGAAAACTAACTTTGTAAATACAGAGGAAAAAAGTTTAAAGTATTAAAATAAATGAATTCACATACTAAAGACAATCTTAAAATGGAAACATTAGATTTGAAAATATATAGCTCTAATTGCATTTCTAGAAGATACAACACAATTAAAATAAACCAATTCAGACGACATAACTTGGTGACCATTATTCTCTTTGGAAAATCATGATACTTCATATTTAATATTTTTCAGTAGCATAGATTATAATTTAATTCATGCTCTTTGATGAAATGGGATTCTCTTTTTTCAAACATGTTTCTATGATCGTGTTTCGGTAAATATTGTGTTGTCTTTGGGGTGCGACGGCCGCCCTGTGATTGCGCACGTTTGTGCACTCATTTTGAAAGACTATGTAATATTTTCTTTCTAAGATTTTTATTGGTTATTTGCCATAACTGGTTTGTGATTGTCATGGTTAATACAGAATTGTACACGAAGGAACTTTCAAAATTATGACAGATATTCACCTATAAATCAATACTGCAATAGCTAAATACCTCAAAGCTTGATCTAGTACATTATGAAATATGTCAATGTCCAAATTTGATCGAAACATATTTTAGTCAAATTTCTGTAAAATCCTATTTCTGTATTACTGTTGTATTGATTTGTTGATGATAGTGATCATAATTTTAGTTTCAAGCCTGTCTAAACTAGAAGAAAAATTTCACTCAAAACACTTAATAACTATAGCTGTAATTAAAACAATATTTGGGAATAATTAAGAGTATGTTTTCATATAATTTGTATTGTCAACCATTTAACTCACTTTACTCAATTCTATATTTCTATAATATTCTATAATTTTTTTAGAAAATTGGCAAATATTATTTGTATGAAAATATTATTCTATTATTGTAAAAAATCTTATACTAAAAGAGTTTCCAGTGTTAAAAATTATTATATTTATTTCTATTCACCGTTACTAAAATTAGGAGATATTTAATTTTTCATACAAACACGAGAAGGTGTTGGAAGAGAGTAACTGGATAAAACTTTATGATCTCTCTGTTGTGTAGTCCTAAAAGGGCGTTTAGGGGGATAAGTTTTATTTTCAGACTTGATTTTACCATTAAACTGAAAAACAGATTTGTTAACTCACATTGCATCTCAGTATAAAATAATGTTGAATATAATCATTCCAATGTTTAAAAGAAGAAGATTTTACTGATACCAAATAGACACTTAGGAAACTCTTTTCATTGTATTTTCTATGTATATAAAAAATTTAATTTATAAATTAGCATATCACTTGTATATTATATTTGTATTAATTTGACAACCAAATGTAAAAAGTAAATTGAACCTTTACAACATTGCTATTTAATTTTAATTACTGATATATTTCGTAAATTAGGGATGAGGAAGGTACAATTTTGGGAAATGTGCTCGTATTTGCGTTGAAGGAGAGCTATAAACAATTTAAGAAAAAACATTCTCGGGATTCGAACACCGATATCCCAGTTATTTGTAGTCCAGTATTAAAAAAAGTTAATCCTAAAGAATTGTGAGCGCAGAAGCTGGTCACAAAATATTGAATAATACACGTCCGTGAATTGGCCCCCCGCCCCCAACTTTTAAAAATTCAAGTTTTTATGTTTGCAATAGTTTGTTCTGTTTTTATAGGCTCACAAATTTTTTGTTTACAATGAAGGGCTAATTTCATGTTAGCCCTCCCACTTTGGAAAATTGACATTTTTATGGCTACGATCTTTTGTTACGTTTTGATAAACGCACTAACGGTATATTTACATTGGGGGACCAACTTCACGGTAGCTCGCCCAATTTGGTAAATTGACATTTTTATGGTTGCGGACGTTTATTCTTCGTTTGTTACGAATTGTTCCGCAAAAAGTTTCATTTGTTCCACATTTGTTCTTGCACAAACTGGACGTGAACTTGTGACACTTTTTTTACTCGTGAGGGGGCAAATTCACGGTAACCCCTCTCCCCTGTCCACTTTGAAAAATTCATGTTTTTATGTTCGCAATAATTTTTTATTCGTTGGTTCAAGATTGTTTGGTAAAAATTTTCGTTTTTTTCGTTTCGATAGATCCACAAATTGAATGCTTACATTAAAGGGGTAAACTTTACAGTAGACCCC